>JASDQU010011457.1:81187-98875 GCA_032191745.1 Picea mariana | reverse complement strand
CAACTTTTCTTGAAACAGTCTAAATGTGCTTTTGGTGCCTCAGAAGTAGAATACTTGGGTCATCTGGTTGGCGAGGATGGCATCAAGGTGGATCCGAAAAAGATTGAAGCTATGCAAGATTGGCTGCACCCAAAGACTCTCAAAAGATTGCGTGGATTTCTGGGCTTAACAGGGTATTATCACAAGTTTGTTAAGAACTACGGAAAGATTGCAACACCTCTTATTGCTCTCCTAAAAAAGAACTCTTTCACTTGGACTCCAGTCATTGCTCAAGCTTTTCAAACCTTGAAGACGGCCATGTGCACCACTCCGGTTCTGGCCCTTCCTGATTTCACAAAGACCTTTGTGTAGGAATGTGATGCCTCAGGGAAAGGAATCAACATTGTCCTTATGCAAGAGGGTTGACCTTTGGCCTTCACCAGCAAGTAACTGTCTGAAAGGAATCTGGGCAAACCCATTTATGAAAAGGAAATGTTGGCTATTCTGCATGTCATTGAGTTGTGGCACCCTTATCTCTTGGGGAAATGCTTCCAAATCAAGACCGACCATCAAAGCCTCAAGTACTTTCTAGAACAATGCATTTCCTCCCAGGAGCAACAAAAATGGGTGACTAATCTCTTTGGTTATGATTATGAGATCATTTACAAGAAGGGAAAAGACAATGTAGTGGCAGATGCACTGTCTCGACAATATGAAGAAGAAGGATCCCTTTTTTCTATTTCCTTCATTGTACCCGATTAGCTCCAAGCTGTGCGTCAGGAATGGCTTCAAGATCCCAAAAGTCTGCATCTGATCCAACAATTACAGACCAAGGCTCCGGCTCCCCTAGGGTACTCTTGGCTCCATAATGAGCTTCGATACAAAGGCCATTTATATTTAAGTAAACAATCAAAGCTTAAATCCATAGTACTTTCTGAGCTTCATGCTACACCCATTGCGGGGCACTCAGAGTTCACCAAAACATATGACAAAGTCAAACGTTCTTTTTTCTGGGATGGTATGAAACAGGACATCCGTAATTTTGTAGCTGAATGTGAGGTGTGTCAACACAACAAGGGAGAAACATTTAAATATTCAGGCACACTACAACTGATCCCGATTCCCCTGGCTATTTGGAAGGATATCTCTATGGACTTTATTAGCGGCTTACCCAAATCAGGGAATAAATCAGTCATAATGGTGGTTGTGGATCGCCTTTCCAAGTATTCTCATTTCTGCGCTCTTCAACACCTATTTACTGCATCCATGGTGGCTCAACTTTTCATGGACCAGGTCTTCAATCTTCATGGCATGCCACACTCTATTTCTTCTAATCGTGACCCAACTTTCACAAGCAATTTTTGGCAAGAACTGTTTAAGTTCCAGGGCACCCAATTGCATCTCAGCACATTTTATCATCCCCAGACTAATGGTCAAACGGAAGTTGTAAACAAGTGTTTGGAAACATATCTGAGGTTTTTTTCTTCTGAAAAACAACATCAATGGGCTCTGTTAGCGTTGGAAGTCACTCCTAGATTGCAGCAAGAGCAGAGCCCGACACCCATCGGTTTTATGTCACAACAGTTTTTAAGGTATGATCAGATGGGTAGAGACTAGAGGAGATATCACTCTAACTCGGGGACCGGGTCTGGTATGTGAAGAACAAAGGAGGTCTTGTTCTAACTTCAGCCAGTGGGTTGATTAAGAGGTGGATAGGTGGAAGACTTGGTAAGAAAGGTGAACAAACGGCTTTGGGCAATAGGCTTTCAACGGTTTGCAAAAGAAAGAATCTGAATGCAAGATCCTCTTGGTTCAGGGTCTCAAGAAACTGAAAAGGGGACTTGACTGGATCCTCCAATTCCAAGTCACTCAACGCTGAGAAAAACACAAGGACCGATTAGAACAACGTAACTGCTACATTGATCCTATCCAACATCATCCTATAATAGCTACCACTCGACTAGATCCTCCAATTCCGAGCTGTTCTAACACAGTGTAAACAAAGATGTGAAAGAAGCTGACATTCATAAGGCAAGAAGTCTCAAAAGTCCATGCATAACCAGAATAATAGTGCTTCGTTAAATATTTACAACCAGGAGCTCTGCTCAACCATCGATAGCTACAAAAATGGTGAAAATGCCTACATATACTCAAAACAACAATAGCAACAGAATCGAGACGTTGCATTAAAACTTTGCGTCTGCATGGCTGCTGACAATCTGCACCTGCAGTCTCTGAATGATCGTGCACCAATGGTAGACACAATCGAACTCCTGATAGATCCGAGGACGAATCGACATGCTTTAATTCGGTGCTGGACTTTCCCATTATGGCGGAGATGATGTCTAACCACCACCAACTAACTCAATAACTGCTTCATGGGGATTGAGAATGGCCCAGCCAACTCGGCACTTCTAGGACGTGGAAGGCCCCTTGCGCTACCACCTAGATTGGTTGATCGACCTGATGAATATACGTGGAGGCTAGCGCGAAGGATGGGGTGCATAATGGGGGGGGGTGGCACCAAAACCGTGAGGGTGAGATAAGAAGTGATGAGGTGTGAGAGAGGCAACAGGGGAAGACACATGGTGGAAGGAAGCAAGCGGAGGATGCAGGAAATGAGATATAATGGGCATATTTTAGTGGGGGGCTGATGTGGAAAGGAGCGGGACACCTCGTAGGTGGTGAGGGGATGATGAGATGGGGAAGGGACCACACAGACCAGAAGAGGGGAGATGGACAAATGTCAGAGGATGAGAAAGGGCTAAAGGGAGTGAGCCTCATCACATGGTCGGGTGGAGAACATATGGCAAGCTGATGCGATAAGAAAGGGGGGCCCATGTTGCTTAAATGCAGAAAGACAGAGGATGTCCGTATTGCCTGTGCGCTGTTGATCCGGAGGCTCTAATCCCAGCTGTCGGAGAGATGCATCCCCGATTCCGGACCCCCCCCCCCTCTTCTTAAAGGTAGAAAGGCAAGGGGGGTCTGGAATCACCTTGAGCGTCGTTGATCCAGGCACTTCGATCATGACCATTGAAGAGGTGCGCCCTCGATTCCAGACCCCCCCCTCCTCTTAAAGGTAGAAAGGTGGGGGGGCTCCGGAATCCAATGTGCACTGTTGATTTGTGTCCCAAACTTAGGGTAAGTGGGTTTTTCACCCATTCTTTCGCATTCTAACCCCCCTTACAAGAAATGTTGCTAACATTAGGCTCCATGGGGCATAGAGTCGTCCCTGTGATGCTCTAAGGACTCTTTTGAAGATTCAATGCCTTGATATTGGGCTATGGAGTAATTTATTAAGCTGAAAACAAAAACAATATTTACAAAAACAAGAGAGCCGACTGCGGCTCATAAAAAACATTTTTTCAAGAAATGCCCATTTACTGGGCCACTAAAAACTTCTTTGCCTTCCAGATACTGCAACTTGTAAGTGTTGTTTGAAATATTTCAGAGATCTTGAAAGGCCCCAACCAGAGGGCATCAAACTTACTGTGCTTTCCCTTTTCCTACCTGGGTGCATCCCATTTGAGCACCAGATCACCCAGCTCAAAATCTCTCTTTCTGTTCTTTCTGTCAAAAGCTTGCTTGATCTTCTGCTGATGATTGTAGGCCCTGTTCATGACCTGCTCCTTGATCTACTGCACTTCCACCATCTGATGAATTCTTCTGACCATATGGTCAGGTTCTCCTTCAAGGTCCTGGAGGAATTTCGCCACAGATAAGGCGAGCTAAGTAGGGAAAATAGCCTCTGTTCCGTAAACAAGTTGGAACGGTGAGATGCCTAGGGACTTCTTTGTTGTTATCCGATCAGCCCATAGAGCAAATTTGAGCTTTGAATCTGAGGCCCTTTTATTATCTTCCAGTAATTTCTTAATGAGATTGATCAGACTTTTATTGGAAGATTTTTCCAGTCCATTTCCTCGAGGATAATAGGGAGTAGAGTGAATCAGTGAAATCCCGTACTGTTCACAGAACTTGACCAGGGGCTCAGACCTGAAAGAGGCGGCATTGTCAGTGAAAATCCTGCTAGGGAAACCAAATATGGCTAAGATGTCTTCCAGGAAGCTGATAATTACTTTGTGAGAAGTGCTCCTAGTGGGGACAGCTTCTATCCACTTGGTGAAATAGTCTGTTACAGTCAAGATCCATCTGTGCTGACCACTTGAGGGAGGATGAATTTCTCCAATGAAGTCCAATCCCCACTGTTGAAAGGGTGATGAAACCACTATAGGCTTTAATGGCAGTGATTTGAGCTGCTTCTTCCCTGAGAACTTTTGGCATTTGATGCAAGCTCTGATTTCTCTGCAAACATCAAGGAATAAAGTGGGCTAGTAATACCTAGCTCGGAGGATCTTATGGGCTGTGGTATTCCAGAAATAATGACCTCCGCAAAGGAAGCTGTGGAAATCAAACATAACCTGCTGGGCTTCTTGTGGGTCCAGGAACCTTAAAAGTAACCCTAGGGGGTCTTTCCAGTACAAGGCTTGGTCGATAAGGCAATATCTGACTGCCTTGAGCTTTAAAGCTCTCGCCTTTCTTTTTTCCATTCCATCAGGAGGCCTCAATTCTTGCAGAAAGTACAAGATATCCTTATACCAGGGGCATGCTGTTAGTGATAGGGCACCCTGAGAATGCTTGTTGGATGACTCAGCTTGCTCATTGATGAAGTTAATCCCCAAGGCTTTGTAGTTGGATTCAGCCAACAACTTGTCCAAACCCTGCCCTTTTATCAACTTGGTGGGCTTGATCACCATATCAAACTCTAAGATCTTAGCAATCCATTTACCTCTTCTTCCATCTATGTCAGGTTGTACAAGAATGTCCTTCACAGAGGCCGAAGGAACATATGCGGTGATCCTTGAGTGCAAGACGTAAACTCTGAAGGCTTTGAGGGATTTTACCAGGGCATAGGCCTTCTTTTCCATGATCTCGTACCAGAGTTCTGCATCTCTCAATGCCTTGCTGTAGAAGGCAATAGGTTGCTCTCGCCCTTGATCATTTTTCTGCAACAAGACCGCCGCTATTGTATCACAAGAACCAAAAGAAAAAATCAGGAAATCTTTGGAATAATCAGGACTGATCAACACAGGTGCCTCAGTCAGTGCCCTTTTAATTTGGACAAAATATTCCCTGGGTTCAGCGGTCCATTTCACTTCATTTCCCTTCCTGAGCATGGCTCTGATGTGTCTCACCAGCTCAGCAAAATTTGAGACGAATCTCCTCAGAAAATTATTCTTCCCCAAAAAGGCCTGAACTTCCTTCTTAGATCTGGGAAGTGACAAGGTTTGAATTGCTTCTACCCTGCTAGGGTCAATCCTCACTCCCTCTGCTGATACTATATGGCCTAACAGCTTCCCCTCCTTCATAGCGAACAAATATTTTTTGGGGTTTCAAAGATAGGCCAAACCTCCGACACTTCAGAAAAACTTTCTTCAAGTGGCAACAGTAATCCTTGTCTATCCTAGAGAAGACCGTGATGTCATCCAGATAAATTACCACAAACTGGTCCTCCTCTCCGATGAATGCTATGTCCATGGCTCGCTAAAATGTTGCTCCTGCATTCATCAATCCGAAAGGCATTTTGGCATACATGAATGTGCCCCAAGGAGTGGTGAAGGCCGTTTTTTCCCTATCCTCAGGTATGACTGATATCTGATTGTAACCAGAGAAGCCATCAATCATGGATATTCTAGATGCACCAGTAACCTTCTGCAGTATGTGTTCCATGTTGGGTAGGGGATAATTATCTTTCTTTGAGCTCTTGTTTAGGTTCCTGAAGTCGACACAAAGCCTGATTTCTCCACTTTTCTTTCTTACTGGGACCAAATTGGCCACCCATTCAGAATATCTTAAGGGGATGATGATGTGGGCCTCTAACAGCTTCTTCACCTCTTTCTCCATGACAGGTAGCAACAAGGGATTTATCTGTCTTAGCTTATGCCTAAATGGCTTAGCCTCTTCCTTCAGTGGGATCTTGTGTTCAATGACTGATGTGTCATATGTCTTGAGGTCTTTGTAGGTCCATGGAAACACATCAGCAAACTCTCTCAGCAACTTAGTATATTCAACCCTCTGCTCCTTGGTCAAACTTCTTGACAACTTGACAAACTTAAGCTCCTCTAGTGTGCCAATGTTGCAGTCAGCTGTGTCGACATCTTCATCTGAAAGCCTGCTCTTTATTGCCACATCATTCCCATCAAACAATCTCTCTAATGGGACTAGTCCCCTCAGAATGTGATTGCTAGGCAGCTGAATAATGTCATGCTTTGCTATTTTACGCAGCAACTTACCCCCATAAACCCTTCCTCAGAGACAAAATCTTGGTCGATATGAATCTCTAAAAATTCTTCGATAGTCTCCAAGAACTTCTTGATCTCGAGATCATCCTCAAACACCTTCCAATGTTTGACGTTGTCAGGTATGGAGGGCCTGTATTTTACTTCTACATCATACCTAAATTTGGGCAACAAGGGTACTTTGAAATTTCTTGCTGATGTAGCCAAGGAATCTGCCACTGTGTTCTCCTCTCTTGGGATGAAAGAAATGTTAAACGCTGAGAAGAAACTGCCAATTAGGTTCCACACCTCATTTCTGTAACTCTTGAGTCGAGGATGCTTGGCCTGATAAGCGCTTCTGATCTACTGGACTACCAGTTCAGCATCTCTGAACATTGCTACTTCCTGAATTCCCATTTCCCTTGCGGCTCTTAATCCTAGGATAAGAGCTTCATACTCTGCCACATTGTTGGTAGCTTCGAATTCTAATTTGTATGATAGAGATGTGGTTTCCTGAGCAGGTGACAGAAAAACCACCCCAGCTCTAGAGCCTTCCCTGGAAGAGGCTCCATCAAAGAACATTTTCCATATGGGGGTGATGGAGGGAGGAAAATTAGGGGAAATCAAGGGCTTCTTTCTGAGTTGGAGAGGAGGTTTGGGGGCATGGGTGCACTGTAGCAGACTGGAGCCTAAATCAGTGTCCAAGGCGAAGATGGGATGGTTGGTGGGGTTGGCTTCGTCACTGATTATATAGTCCAGTTGGGCTTCCTTGTATAGTCTTCTATGTTCTCCTCCAAACACTGGGATAGTAACATATGTGAGGTCCATCTGCAAAGTTCCCCCCAGTCTTTTTATCCAATCTCTCGATAACAACATACCAAAATTGGGGAGAACATTGACCACTACAATATCCATGACCACACTTTTCATGGGCAGTTGAAACAAGGTCACAACCAGGTCCTTAATAACCCCAAGACACTGAACTCTCCTGGATTCAAAGGAATAGAGGTCATGATAGGCTCGTGTGACCTCTAGCCCCAACTCTTCCATGACAGTTTTGGGCATGAGGTTGTGAGAAGCCCCTGATTCCATCAAGCAGTTGTGCATCACTTTATCATGTATGTTCAGGGACATGTAAAAAGGAGGGGATGAATCATCCCTGTCTTCTACCATAGGACCTAGAATAACAACAGACTTTTCATCTTGGAGGTTTATGGAGTCTGTGGGAAGGCATGAAGCTTCAGATTGTAAAATATCAGAGAAGAGTTTTTTAAATTCTTCATGTTTAATTAGCTTGGTGAGGGGCACAGGGATTCTGATCTTTTGAATCTCATGCTCGAAATTAAAGGAAGATGTAAGATTTGGAATTTCTCTTATTTCAAGAACATGATTGTGGACAATGGGAGAGAGGGGTTGAGCCTTCTTACCTCTGTGACTGTCTGCTACTCCATTAGCAGGCTTCTTTGCTCTAGTGGACTGCTCGTGAATATCAGGTGCTGCTGTCTTTTTGTCGGACCTTAGGTTATACCTACCTCATCTGCCGCTAACCTTGGCTCCCTTGCTCAATTCATTTAGCTGACTATCCATGAGAGACTCCTCGTAAGCTACTTGAGTGAGATGAGGAAAAGGAGGAGTGTCTTCTAAGCAGTGGATTTCAGGATCAAGCTCATATGTTTCTCTTTCTTCCTCATTGGCCACAAAATTGTTCTGAAGAGGGGCATGAATTCTCTGGTTTTCTCTGTCTTTTCCCTTCTCTCTGTGCATAGTCGGGGGAGCGATATTGTTTGGCCTCCTGAAACCCCTTTTGATTTTGGCGCCCTGAGGTCCCTTGTACATTTTCTTCCTTTCCACCTTCAGTCTCTCCATCTCTTCAGATAGAAACTTCATCATCTTGGTCAATTCATCCACTTGAGGGTGGGGCACCGATGGTCCAGAAGTTGAGGCTTCAGATTTTTCCTTTCTTCTATTTGCGTCGGCCTTGTTCCTCAGTCTATCAACTGCTAATACATTGGATTCCACTTCGATAGCCACTTCTTGCATTTGAGCTAGGGAGGTAGCTCTTCTTTCTCTTAACAGAAGACAGAAGTCAAGGCCAAATGCACTGGCATAAGAAATCTTGGCTGAGGCTTCTGAAGGCTTTATTTCAGCAGGGATTTTGTTATACATCTTATTGAATCTTTTGGAGAAGTCAGAGATAGAATCTCCATCCATCTTCTTCAAAGACTCGAAATCTGCCATGTAAAACATGAAATCTTTCCTATCTCCCCACTGCCTCAAGAAAACATTTTCCAGAGCTTCGATCCCGACAATAGATCCGGGGGCCAATCCTCTAAACCATTTCCTCACCTTGTTGTCCAGGCTCTTGATGAAGACTCTCATCCAGACATCTTCATTTTCAATGTTTAGGTTGTCTGCATAACTGTAGAAAGCAGCCAAGTTCTCTTCTGCAATTATGTCCCCTTCCCCGGTGAACTTGGGCATGTACTTCAAGTAGTCTCCATCAGGGAGAGGATTCACAGGATGAGGTAGGATTAAGGGAGCATATCTAGCAGTGACTATGGTGTCCATTCTATTTGGAGGGGGATTAACACCAGCCATAGGAATATTAGGTGGAGGAGAACTTGGAGGAGAAGGAGTTCGCGAAGGGGCTACTGGGAATGAGTCTTAGAGTGGGGTGGGAAATAAGAGAGGATTTAAGGAGAAGGCTAACGAGCTCAAGTCAGCATGTGCTCCTCTTTGTGCAGGAGTGGGGAAATCTTCTGTAGTCCTGGGTCTTTGCCGAGGAACAGCTTTAGAGGAGAGGGGAGTGACAAGGATTTCTCCCTCCAATCCTAGACCAGGAGGGGAAAACTTAGCATGAACACTCCCAAATTTTAGGAAACGGGAAACCTCTGAAGAAGGTCTATCAAGAAACTGAGGAGGAGAAAATAGAGTTCTTACAGAAGGAGATGGCAGATTACCTGGTTCAGTGGCGAAGCTTTCTCCTTGAAAGGGCTTCCCTTTTCTGATAACCACCTCCGGATTTTCTTCAGGTGTGGCCAGAGGCAGTTGTGGATAGGACTGCGTGTGTATACCACTGGAAGCCACAACTAACCCAACATGTTCGCCACAGTGGAGTCATCACAATGGAGTCGCCAGATGCACAGTAGCAATCTTGATAATTCTGATATCTGTTGAACCTTCAGAATCAGTTAATCGTTGTCGTTCAATCCTGAGGAAAATTTTCAACTTCGTCCCTGACAATGATGCCAGAAATGTTAGCGTCGAAAGTCACTCCTGGATTGCAGCAAGAGCAGAGCCCGACACCCATCAGTTTTATGTCACGATAGTTTTTAAGGTATGATCAGATGGGTAGAGACTCAAGGAGATATCACTCTAACTCGGGGACCAGGTCTGGTATGTGAGGAACAAAGGAGGTCTTATTCTAACTTCAGCCAGTGGGTTGATTAAGAGGTGGATAGGTGGAAGACTTGGTAAGAAAGGTGAACAAACGGCTTTGGGCAACAGGCTTTCAGCGGTTTGCAGAAGAAAGACTATGAATGCAAGATCCTCTTGGTTCAGGGTCTCAAGAAACTGAAAAGGGGACTTGACTGGATCCTCAAGTTCCAAGTCACTCAGCACTGAGAAAAACACAAGGACCGATTAGAACAACATAACTGCTACAGTGATCCTATCCAACATCTTCCTATAACAACTACCACTCGACTGGATCCTCCAATTCCAAGCTGTTCTAACACAGTGTAAATAGAGATGTGAAAGAAGCTGACATTCATAAGGCAAGAAGTCTCAAAAGTCCATGCATAACCAGAATAACAGTGCTTCGTTAAAGATTTACAACTGGGAGCTTTTCTCAACCATCGATAGCTACAAAAATGGCGAAAACGCCTACATATACTCAAAAAAACAATAGCAACAGAATTGAGACGTTGCATTAAAACTTTGCGTCTGCATGGCTGCTGACAATTTGCACCTGCAGTCTCTGAATGATCGTGCACCGATGGCAGATGCAATCGAACTCCTGACAGATCCGAGGACAAATCGACGTGCTTTAATTCGGTGCTGGACTTTCCCATTATGGCGGAGATGATGTCTAACCACCACCAACTAACTCAATAACTGCTTCATGGGGATTGAGAATGGCCCGGCCAACTTGGCACTTCTGGGACATAGAAGGCCCCTTGCGCTGCCACCTAGATTGGCTGATCAGCCTGATGAATATGCGTGGAGGCCAGCGTGAAGGATGGGGCACATAATGGGGGGGGCAACACCAAAACCATGAGGGTGAGATAAGAAGTGATGAGGTGTGAGAGAGGCGACAGGGGCAGACACATGGCAGAAGGAAGCAAGCGGAGGAGGTAGGAGATGAGATATAATGGGCATACTTTAGTGGGGGGATGATGTGGAAAGGAGCGGGACACCTGGCAGTTGATGAGGGGATGATGAGATGGGAAAGGGACCACACGGACTAGAAGAGGGGAGATGGACAGATGTCAGAGGATGAGAAAGGGCTAAAGGGTGTCAGCCTCATCGCACGGTTGGGTGGAGAATAGATGGCAAGATGACGCGATAAGAAAGGGTGCCCCACGTTGCTTAGACGCAGAAAGATAGAGGATGTCCAGATTGTCTTTGCATCATTGATCAGGGGGCTCTAATCCCAGCCATCGGAGAGATGCATCCCTGATTCCGGACCCCCCCCCCTCTACTTAAAGGTAGAAAGGCAGGGGGGTCCGGAATCACCTTGAGCGTCGTTGATTCTGGCTCTCCGATCATGACTGTTGAAGAGGTACGCCCTCGATTCTAGATCCCCCCCCTTCGCTTAAAGGTAGAAAGGCGGGGGGGCTTCGGAATCCGATGTGCACCGTTGATCCAGGCGCGCGAAATCCTGTCGTCCAGATGTGCTTGTCGCTTAACAACAGATGCATTTGCGCCCCGAACTTAGGGTAAGTGGGTTTTTTACCCATTATTTCGTAGTCTAACCCCCCTTACAAGAAATGTTGCTAAGAGGCTCAATGGCTACCCCTAGCCGAATGGTGGTACAACACTTCCTACCATACAACTACTCGCATGACTCCTTTTGAAGCGATATATGGACAGAAGCCACCTTCAGTTCTCTCATACTTACTGGGTACCTCAAAGGTCTAGGCGGTTGACCAAACACTTACAGTTTGAGAGGATATTCTTCGTACCCTTAAAGATAACCTGGTCATGGCACAAAATTGCATGAAGCAACAAGCAGATCAAGGTCGCTCTGAACGTTAATTTGCAGAAGGGGATCAGGTGTTTCTGCGACTACAACCATACAAGCAAACTTCCCTCAAGGCCGAGCTTTGTCAGAAGCTAGCGCCCAAATTTTATGTTCCTTATACAGTTCTCAAGCATGTGGGACAAATTGCATATCAGTTAGCTCTGCCCAGTTAGTCAAAGCTACATCCAGTTTTCCATGTTTCATGCTTAAAGAAGGTGATTGGAACCAGGTGCCAAATTCAAACCAACCTTCTTGAGTTAGCTGAAGAAGGATCCATTTGGCTATAGCCAGAAGCATTTTTGGACCAGTGTGAGCATCGCCTACATCAAAGAACCATTAAGGAAGTTCTAGTCCAGCGGAAAGATACGAATCTAGTAGATGCCACTTGGGAACCAGCTACCATTCTGCAGCAGTTTCCTCATCTCATGCCTTGAGGACAAGGTTGTTTTAAGGGGGCGGACATGTTAGGGTCCTAACCCGCACATGGGTGGATTAATATATTCAGATGTAATAAAGGTCAATATTAATAAGGCCTTTCAATAAAATAGAAGAAGGCAGATGTAAAAATACCTAATAGAAGCTTCCACTTCTAGAAGGATCTTCCTCTAGATGCTTCTCTTGATAGACATATTTATTATAAATAAGGGTCGAGGGTATGAAAACCTTAGCTTGGAGATTATTGTAACAGAGCGCTGCTCAATTGGAGGTTGCCCCCTCAAAGAGGCCTGTGAACATTGCTTTCTGAATCAAAGTGTTATTTCTGTTGTTGTTCTTATATCATTTCTGTGTTATTGTGGATATTATGCTGGATATATTACTATTATTTTTCCATTTCTAGCATTTTATTTCTGTTCTGCATGTTTATTATATCGGGTATCTTGAAAAACTTGTCAAATGCAAATGGGTCTACAGGACCAAGAGAGCAGCAGATGGTCATGTGAGCAGGTACAAAGCTAGATTAGTTGCAAAAGGATCTCAGTAGATTCATGGGATAGATTATGATGAGAACTTTTCTCCTGTAGCAAAGATGGACTCTAGTCACTTGGCTCCAGCCATTGCAGGAGCCAACGGATGGGAAGTTCACCGACTGGATGTGAAGAATGATTTTCTTCATGGTGACCTTTCAGAGGAGATCTACATGGAGCAACCACATGGTTCATTCAGAACTCGTCTTTAGTATGTAGACTGAAGAAGTCTCTCTATGGCCTCAAGTAGGAACCTAGAGCATGGTATGCAAAGATGGATTCTTACTTACTTTCACATGATTTTGTTAGATGTAAATTTGATTCCAATGTTTACATGTTGAGTACTATTGACTCTGTGATGATATTAGTACTATATGTTGATGATCTTTTGATCACCGGTAGCTCTGCTTCAGCCATTTCTTTGGTCAAAGATATTTTGCATGGTAGGTTCTCTATGATGGACATGGGTCCACTACACTTCTTTCTTGGTCTTGAGATTAGTTAGGATGCTTTCGGCATCAAACTTTCTCAAGCTAAGTATGTTAGGGATATTTTGGATAGATTCCACATGACAAACTGTAAGTTTGCACCTACACCCTTATTATCTGGGATCATACTTGAGGATGGCAGGGATACACCATTAGTGGACAACACTTTGTATCGACGGTTGGTGGGGAGTATTCTGTATCTCACCCACACTTGTCCAGATATCTCATATGTGGTAGGAGCAGTTTCCAGATACATGCAGGAACCCCATGATATCCAATGGAAGGCTACCAAGTGCATCCTTAAATATATTTAGGTCACTATGATTTATGGGATTCACTTTGCAGCTAGTTTTGGATTAGATCTCATAGGCTTCATAGATTCAGATTGACCTGGTGATAGCACAGATCGCAAGTCTACATCCGGGTACACTCTCAGTTTGGGGTCAGACCCAATTTGTTGGTCAAGTAAGAAACAATCGACATTGCTTTATCTTTTGCAGAGGCCTAGTATAGAGGATTAGTCAACTGCGTCATTCAAACACTTTGGATTCATCACTTCCTTAGCAATTGCATTTTCTTCTTTTGATACATTGTCCTTTGAGGGGGGGTTTTGTTCCCACATGGTTTTCCCTCTTTCCTTGTTTTAATTCAATGTTCATTAGTTGCATTGTACAGGAGTACCTAAAATGGCCTAGTTGCCGAGACTCATTTTTTACTCCATAGTGATGTTCAGGGGGGATGTTGGAGAAATTTCTATTTTTGGCACACTAGTTCAATTGGAGTTAACTGACTAGTTCTATTTTAGACTTTCTATTTTTTACTATCACTATTATGCATGCATGCATTCCTAAGGAAAACTAACTGGTTGATTGCTTTTCTTAATTATGGAATGTTTTTCCCTATATATGAGTGTATTCTACTCATTCATTGTATCATATTGATCATGATCTATGTATCAATCATCAGCCCATTGGAGTAGTGTGAATATATTTTCTCATTCTTCCATATTGAGTCTCTCTTCTTTTGTTGATAAGCTTTGTTTGTACTTGCTTTAGCTAGAGCTCCTGTGTAGGTTTCCATGAAACATTGACACATACATCCATCATAAACTCGATGTCATACATATACCAAAACACATCCATCATATACTCGATGTCATACAACTAACCATGTTGATTTTCTAGTGTTAAATTAGACAAGAACAATTTTCCGCAAGTGGTAATTACTTCCAATGACATACAATATTACTTTAGTAAACTCTAGAACATCACTAAGTAAATCAGAAAATTTCAACTACTTAGAAACTTCGGTCTCTTCCTTATATCACTTCCCATGTGTGAGACAAAAACAAATATGTGTGTCTATTGTTTTGTCTTTCATGTGTCTTTTTATAGTAATATTAGATTGATCCAAAAAGACACATCTCTTTGGAAATTAAATTTAAGATTAATTTTATTTCTTATAAATAGTTGGAGAATGCCTCCCGTAACTACCCAAATATTAACTTGTTTATAATCCATTCACATAGTATTACTTTGTTAAATTGTTCCTCCATAGTTCATGTGATTCTTTGCATAAATATAGGGAGAAGTAAATATGTAGTACATTCCTCAAATTTAGGTAATTGGACATTTTTACTAGAAATTACTACCCACAATAATTTATGGAATTCATTCTATAAGATAGGTAGGAGTAAAAAGTAAATATGTTGTACATAGAGATTGTAACAACCCCATAAATTTAACACTCCCAACACTTTACTCTACTCTCATTTTCCTGGGCCCTCCTGTGAGGGAGTCAAGCCCAATCCCACTCTGATACCATGTTGTTTTTCTATGTGAGATATGATCGATATTTTTTATTACATTGATGAGTGTTCCATATATAGAGAACATATGGTGACCATCCATGAAATGATGCGTCCCTTGGATAATCAATAACTATTTATTATTATCATTTACTTATTATATATAGTATTTAATAATCAATAATTATATTATTTATTATTAATATAAGAGAATGTCTTCCCGATGTTGTCCAAACAAAACCAAGCTTTTCATTTCAAAAATCTAGGGTCAAAAGTTGAATATGAACTTCGTAACCCTTCCTTAGTTTCTCACTGGACTTCTGTGATTATTAAAAAGCCTTTTAATGTTGAGTTTTCACAATATGTGGATCAATTTATGTCCAAAGATTACCAAATAATATATAATCAATATCCTTCTAGAACCTTTCCCGAGTGAAAGAAATTTTTACAATTAATTCCAAACACAAGAGTGGAAGACTGGTATGTCTTTGAACATTACACTGAAATAAGGATTTATATTTTTCAACTTGCTCCATTCTGCTTACCTGTTTTTATGACTCCCGAGATTTTTTCTCTTGAATATATTAGACAGAGATTAAAATCTGATGAAATTCATTTTGTCCCTGACAAGTATAAGGTGAATTTCAAATTGAAGAAGGAATTAGGTCCTTTCATTTTGAATACCAAGTCAACATTGTAGGTTACAACAAATATACTTTCATCCCTGGGATTACAACAAGGAGAACCATGGAATTATGACCCTCATGGCATAATTTCATCAAAAAGAATTTCACATGGGAAAATTCCTTATCAACATCAACAAAAAGAGAAATTGGCGATATTGGAAAACCAAGACAGTTGGAAAGATATTTTGAACATTTTAAAAATCCATGTAAAAGTACCTAAGCAGTCAAGAAAGTATCCAATCACACGAACTCCACAATAGTTTAAAAAGACATACAAAAGGAAACATCGAGAGTCTTCTTAGAAAGGTTCAGAAACAAGTGAAGAAGAATCATCCAAGAAGAAGAAGTTAGAAGAAATTGAAGAAGAGGAAACAAAGCTTCCTCAAGAAATAATACCAAAGAAAACATGCCTTGTTGTGACTGTAGAAGTGATGACTACATAAAATATCAAAGGTGTGGTGGCTCAAAGTGAGTTAGAGTCAGGAACCAGTGATCAATCAAGGCAATTGGAGCAAGTTCAACAATTTGTGGATGTAATAAAGACATGTGCAAGCATCAAGAAAAGTATGATTCCTAAAATCTATGACCATGATACATATCATACACGAATGATCTCAGTTGTATACTATGAAAAAGGGAGGCTGGATATAACAGTGATGGAGACAAAGGATTAAAAAAAAGTGACAAACATCTTTATAGATCTAATTAATGTTCATCCTTCAGATAATTTTGATTTTCACAGACAGACTACAGAGATGATAAGCATATATGCTATGATAGACAATCTAGGAATCAAGAAAATTCAAGCCATCAATGATTAACTCATAACTCAGTTGAATAATGAAAATTTGGCTAGCATAACTAGACATATAAGAGTGGAGGAGTTAGAACAATGGATAATAGAACTTGGAAAAAATACAAAAGATGATGCACCCATACAATAGCTTATCAAAACAAAAGATAAAGAAATCCAAGTTCTAAAACAAAAACTTAAAATACTAGGAATCAACCATGTACAAACTCTAGAACTCTAAGAAATCCAGTCAGAGAAATACCAACTTATGAAGAAATTGGCAGAGATGGGTGAAAAAATGGAAATGTACGAAAAACATATTGAAAGTTTAAAAGGAGGATCTTCCTCTTCTTGAGCAATAAAAACATTAGATCCAACGACTAGACTATCAAGGGAATTAGCAAATTTAAATCACAAAGGTGTTCAGATTGAAAGCCCAAAGAAAACAATCTCAGAGAAGAAAGAAGAAATCAAAGACAAAGGCAACTATTTCAGAATAGCATAAGCTAAAGGCCAAAATGTTGAGTGATATGGACCAAATGAAGACTAATCTATTAGGAAAACCATATTTTTTAGGAGCCAAGCATCTCATATGGGATGATATTATCAATGAAGTAGTTAGGCTTTGGGATTGCTTCATGAATTGGGAACAAGACCACAATTAGGCACTCATATCATAAATTTCCTGAATTCAAATTCTAGAGATACATTGTTGAAGAAAGGCGTTAATGATAGGAAAACAATGGTAATGGAAACTGAAAGGATATTCACAAAGAGGAACTTGATACAACAATCTCATAATGAATGCATAACATTGAAAAGTAATGTGGAATATTTTTCCAAGAAGTTTGAGAACTTAGTGAAAGTGGGGTTACCTTCAACTTGGGACAAATATGGAAAGTTATTGCCATATGAAGACTTCTGAAAATTTTAGTTTATTACCAGGGGAAAAGATGATAAATTTGAAAATATGACCAACACTCTAAGAGGTCAAACTATTGTCGATCTACTCATATGTGACTTTTATCTTTTATGGAAAACAAAGAATTTATTCTCAAATACCCGTACTTATGAAAAGTACGCTAAGTTGGATATTGCATTCAGACAGATGAAATCTTTCTGTTATGATTCGAATGCAACCTAGAGTATTCTCCTCCAATTTTTGGTAGGGTGACTCATCAAAGAGAAATAAAATCAGGGATTGACTCCTCCAACTATCCTATTTCTAGGGAGCCAAATATTTTGTAGTATCTTAATTTTCTAAAAAATAGGATCTAATAACCATTTTTGGTTTTGACCTATCTTGTATAAATACTCATGAGAACTCAATGTAACAGAGTTTTTTTTTGGCTCGAGCTTAAGTCTTAATAAAATATCTAGAAGTTTTGAAGATTGAAACTTTTGTGTTTCAGATTATGTGATTTCCTTTCTTTGTTATTTCCATATTCTC
>JASDQU010011457.1:51858-64417 GCA_032191745.1 Picea mariana | reverse complement strand
GTAGATCGGCAAAGTGTTTGATGAAATACCTCACTCAGAAAAAGTTTTAAAAAGACACCAAAACAATGATGATCCTTGCATAATGGCTTGGGATCACTACAACAACATGGGGAACATAATTCAATGATTTGAAAAACTTTCCAGAAAAAGATTTTTGACGATGGTTGGTAAATTTTGTGAACGATAATGAAGATCAATCATCCATAGTGCATAGGTAGTGAGACATGTTGAAGAGAACTAGGGACGAATTATTCAAAATCAAGGTAAAACAAGAGATAATTGTGGTGATGTTATGTGACTATATTTAAGAGTGGTTGAGTAGTGCGTTAAAAGCAATTGTTAACCCACCGTAATCTTGAAAATCAAATAAATGGTTGTGATGATTCCACTGGACATGATTGTTCTTATATAGAGAATGCAAAAGAGTCACAAAGGATCTTCTCTGCTTCCATTTTTGTGAGTACAAGTTTGTATAAAGAAACTCTCTTATTTCTTTTCTTTTCCAGTTTGCAAATCATCTAGTCTCATCATTCAAGTATTGTTGTGTGTGAGACCAATTTATAACTACCTCTTTTTGTCTTCCAGGTTTTCTCTTCCTGATATATGGTTCACAGGAGCCCCATCCCAACCCACTAAGGAAAACACATTTCCTATTTCTCATTTAAATATCACAGATATTGTGTAGTGCTTAGTCGTTGCACACATTTTATTTTGATATTGAACACTCAATTTGAATCATTTTTTTCGAAGTCCCATATAGAGGTACCTTGGGGGCTCATAACTTTTGTGGTTTTAGAATCCTATTAAGCATGAAATCTTGAGAATGAGTTTCCTTTACATCCTTATGATATGAATGTTGCTAAATCATTTAAAGTTCTCTTAAAGGACCATTCTTTGCTTCTCTTTGTTTTGCATGTTTTGCTTAAGATAAGTTATTGTGTCTTGCCATGATATAGAGATAGATATTATACAATGTTATGAACTTCTTTCTTTCCTTATGATTTATAATTCATTTTTTCATCTATTCTGTGCTTGTTCTACTTTAAGACATCATATTTGCGATGAATGATAAAACCATTGTTTATAAATCTAGTTATACTTTTATATGAGTGAGAAATAGAGGAGAACCACCTCTTTAAAAACGTAGAGGGTATGTTTTGAATTTCCATAAAAATACTCTATCAGGTTGTCTCTTGTCCTTAAGAGGAAAAGAGATCAACAACACCTTAGTCCAAGAAAAATACTTACATGAATTGTGCAATTGTAGAAATTGTTCAACGATCAATTTTGGTGAAATGCACTAGCTATAAGATTACCATTTACGAATCAACGATCCAATGATTGAGCGTCTTGTGGAGGAACAAGGGTATGATGTCACCTCCATATCCCCCAAACTCCAAAGAGTAGGAGGCCATAGGATCTAGAGGGTAGATCAATGACCTAGATCTCTGCTCTTATGTGCCACTAGGAGGGTAGATCAATGACCTAGATCTCTGCTCTTATGTGCCACTAGGAGACGCTCCTGACTTAAAGAGGGAATCTTGATAGATGAATTTGAAATAATAGTATAAAGATACCATGCAAGAGGGCATCTAAATAAACTTTTGTAACACAATTTTATGTGAAAGATCTTTAACTAAAATAAACCCAGAAACATTAGAGAAGAGAGAATTCACTCTGAAAGCATAACCATGAATGCATGCATGTCCATTTTAAAGGACAATCCACCTTCTCATAACAAAAGTATTTGTTGATCAAAATCATCCACTAACCCACTCAATCTTACACTATGAAAATAAGAATGTTGATGCTCCATAAATGAAATATCTAAACTTCATTTTCCAACAATTTCCTTAAATACCCTAGGTCCTAGGTCAAAGAGTGTTATGGCTACTAGGAAAGCATGCAAATAGCCACATATGTAAACTTTAGAAGACTAGAGAACTTTAGACTTCTCAAAAGACCTTACCTTAAAAAGAAATTAGTTCTCAAAATACCTTCTGGAATCTTTTAACAATGCCAACTTTTCTAGATTCGACCCTCCATATTCGTTTAACATAGTTATCAAAGCAAGTTCTAAATTTGTCCTTGTTTATTCTTTTAAAAAATGACAACTCGTCTAGATTCCACCTTCTTTTAACAAAATGACAACTCTTCTTTTCTCTCAATTCTTAAAAAAATGTTGATAGTTATCCAACCTGATATATCAACTATCTCTAAATCCTTAAAAAAATGATATGCAACTCGTCGTTTCTCTCGATTCTTAAACAAGTGATCGTTTTCGTACATGGTATGCAACTCGTGTTTTCTCTCAATTCTTAAAAAAATGTTGATACTCATCGAACATGGTGTGACAACTCTCTCAATTCTTCAAAAAGTATTGGAAAAATTGTAGTTATTGAAGACGACATCTCCACAGTTTTCGGAAGAAGAAAATGCTGATGGTGATTGAACATGATATCTCTACATGAGTAAAAACGTTTCTGGCATAAAATTCAGCCAGACATTATCTTATGAAATGTTGACCTAAAATTTGGGAAGATATGAAAATTTCGAGTTTCACATTACTACTGAATGTAGCTATTAATTGCAAGCTGGTCGGTTAGTGTAGCTATTAATAGCGAGTTAGTGGGTGCCTGAGAGTGAGCGAGGAGTCGGCGTTTGAGATGAGGCTCGTTTGGGAATATGCGGAGTTTTATATTGAAGCTCTGGTTGCATTGGTGGCGGCATGGAGCTTCTTCATTTTCATCTACCGCAACAACCGGAGGAGGCTGCTGCTGCCCCCGGGGCCAGTGCCATTGCCTATTATTGGAAATCTTCACCTGCTGGGAAAGCTTCCCCACCAAGCACTGTCAGCTCTTTCTCTGAAATACGGCCCTTTCATGTCTCTCCGCCTCGGCTCCTCCACTCTTACCTTGATCGTCTCTTCCGGCGATATGGCTGAGGAGTTTCTCAGGGCTCATGATCAGCGTTTCGCCAGCAGAGCTCCTTCTCTCGCTGCTAAGTACTTGACGTATAATTGCTCTGGCCTCGTCTTTGCTCCGTATGGGCTTTACTGGAGGCAGATGCGTAAGGTGTGTGTTTTAGAGTTGCTGAGTTCCAGACRCATTGATTCCTTCCGCTTCATAAGAGAAGAGGAAGTCTCAGCCATGATTCTCTCTATTATTAATTCAAATTCAGATCATCCTCAGGATGACTCTCGCCCCTTAAACATTAGCAAAACCGTCTCAGCTCTGGCAAATGCTATAATCTGCAAAATGGCCTTTGGTAGGAAATATTCAGACGAAGACGTAATTGGCAGCTATGGATTCGATTCACTGATCAAAGAAATTCTTCTGTTAGCCGGTTCTTCTAACATCGGAGATTACATACCATTCTTGGCCTGGATGGATCGCCTGCGAGGGTTCAACCGTCGCTTGAAGAACGTGCATAAAAAACAAGACCAGTTCTTAGAGAAAGTAATGGAAGAACACATTAATGTTAATGCTCAGAATGACCCCAACGTCCCGCGAGATCTTGTGGATGTTTTACTTGCAACCTCTGCAGATAAAGATATGGAGCTCCAAATTACTCGGGATAATATAAAAGCTGTTCTCTTTGTATGTTAAAATGTCTTAGATTTCTGTGGTTTTAAAAACAAAATATGATCATCTATTTATATATGATATTGTATTTGATCTTGGCAGGATATGTTGGTGGGTGGCATGGACACATCCTCTACAACCATAGAGTGGGCACTGTCCGAAGCACTGAGAAACCCTCCAGTGCTGAAGAAGCTCCAGGACGAGTTGGAACGTGTCGTTGGAATGGGGCGTATGGTACGCGAGTCCGATCTGCCTTGTCTCGTTTATTTACAAGCTGTGGTTAAAGAAACGCTCAGACTCCACCCAGTGGTGCCGTTTTCGAGTCACTCGTCCGTGGAGGACTACACTGTTTTGGGATATGAAATCCCCAGAAAAACTCGCGTCTGGATTAACCTTTGGGCGATTGGGAGGAACCCGAAGTCGTGGGGGGAGGATGCCCAATGTTTCAAGCCTGAGAGATTCCTAATTGAAGCGGAAGGTGGCTTGACCCACAAAACTCACGAAAAGTTTGAGTGGCTTCCGTTCGGAGAAGGCAGGAGAGGATGCCCCGGACAGCAATTGGGAACGCTCGTTATAGAGTTGGCGGTGGCGCAGCTTTTGCATTGTTTCAATTGGAGGCTTCCCCTGAATGGGCAGGGCTTGGACATGACTGAGAAGTTTAATGGACTCACCCTTCCCAGAGCGCATGAACTCTTGGCTGTTCCGACTCTTCGGCTTCCAGTGCTCTAATGATAGTATATTAGTAAATTAATAACTGTGGACTTCTAGATAAACAAACAGATAGGGTAGAAACTGTTGAAATACCGTGTCTTTCAGTAGAATTCCTTCTGCATTCAAGGTATGCTTGTTTAGTTTAATAGAGATTGTACTCATTAATGAGCTAGATTTTGTGCTGGATCAGTTTTCATCATTTCAGATCGACTTTTTTTCGCTGTCTGTGTCAGTTTTCATCCTTTCAGATCGCCTTTTTTTCGCTGTTTTGTTCTTCAATTTCGTCCGCATTGTCAGCGCAATATGCCTTTTTTGGCCGAGGCTAGGGACATGCATTATGCAGAAAAAGCAAAGATTTTTTGTTAAGAAATGGTGCATATTCCTCGTCTTACTCTATCTCAATTCTTTATGTGAACGTGCACTGAATTACCGAAGAAAACTGAAATGAAAAGAAAAAACAAAAACAAAAATATGGAGAGAGACATATTCCTCGTCTTACTCTATCTCAATTCTTTATGTTTAACATTTTTACAATTTAATATTAGGGAGAGAGACATGTAATTTCTTCCATATTTAATATGGAGTTTATAAATAAAATTTAAAAAAATATTAACAATGTTCACCTTAAATAAAATATTTTTATGTCAACTTCATATGTAAATACATATAAAGTTATCAAAAATGAAAAAAATATTATTTCATGAATATGTGTTCTCATTTTGTGGATAGTTGCTTTTAAGTATGAGGAAAATGAAATGTATTATTCTTTTAATGCTTAACATGGAATTGACAAATGACATTTAAAAAAAATATTAATAACAAAATAAATTCAAATATTTAGATATCGACTTTCTTATATATATATATATATATATATATATATATATATATATATATATATATAATGATGATGATGATGATGATGATTAACATCCATTAAGACCAATTTGTGTATCAAATCTTAACAAGGTAAGAGATTACTTAGATTTCTTTTAAAATGTGCTTTCCAAGATCAACTAGTTTTAATGACTTAGGAGGTTAGGAAGGTATGTATTGTGGTAAATATTAATATTTCTAAATTGGGAACTAATATGGGTATATGTAGGACAATATAAGAGGAAGTATTTTTCATCTTCTACCTTCTTAGTGTTGCAAATATGACAAATTCTTTCATCCAGTGTTTTGGGAGTTGTCCAATGCCCACTTTCACTATGTAGCTCACAAGAGTTTGTTCTTATTTTAACAATGTTGATTTTCTTCTTTGCACTTATCCAAAATGAGAGGTAATTTTGATCTTCTAAATTATTGCTACCACCTCGTTTTAGTATCTTAATTTTCTTTTATTCATTAATTCTTTATCACACCACACATTCTCCTTAACTTTAGAAGTGATAATATTTGTAATATTATGGATTCTCTACATGATGGCTTTTTCTTGTATACCCCAATGATTCAACAAAGATTTGGCATCTTTATGCCATCCCTGCTTGAGCCGCTAATGGTTTTGTCTTAAGTTTGAAGCAATTTTGGGGAGCCTCTTGTCATCCATGTTGTTTATCTTGTTCTTGTACGTCAGGTATCTAATCATAGTAATGCTCTCAATGGTGTAAAGACTTGCTTCTATGAGGAGGATATGATAGGGTGTATTGCCCTTAATTTTGAGATTATAAGTTATAAAATTCTTTAGGATCTGTTCTATCTTTCTCTAGGTTTCTCTAAATATACTTCAACCCCAAACTTCACATCCATGTAAGATAACCAGAGTGACAAGAGTGTCAAAGAGGATTTTTTTTTAATCCCAAAGACAAAGATCTGTTGATTTATAATTGTTTTCGAGCCCATAATAAGCTTTCCACCCTCCATTTATCCCTTTTTCAACGCTATAGTTCCAATTGATCTTGTGGTGGATATCGATTCCAAGAAATTTGTATGAAGGCACTTCCTCCAAGCTATTGTTGTCATAAAAAAAAGTATCATAGGTGATCCTTTTGGATTTAATTATCATAACATTTATGTTGTCAATGTTCACAATCATGCCCATCCTAGATCGTAAGTCATTGAGTATTATTAGTTGCTTGCCTATGTCATAGGGACTCTTCGCCATAAGAATAATATCATCAACATAAAGAAGGAGTATAATGACTATACTAGCGAGATTTGGGCCAACAAAACTTGCATCCTCCAAACTGTAACACCCTGGTTCCCCCAGTTTGTAAAAATAACTGGACTGGCCAAGAACTGTGGCAAACTCAGAAATGTGAATATGTGATGTGAATGGACCTTGTAGAAAAGGTCGATGAATGTGAATAATATTATGAATTTATATTGCAGGACTGCTGAGAGGGGATATGTTGAAAAAGAGACCACGATGGCTGCAGAAAGGCGGTGGAAGGCACCTGGAAAGGTGGCATTAACTTCCATCGAAAATCAATATCGTATTTGGAATCCACTGGCCCGAAGAACCAAAAGCGGCTTGCTTGCCCCGAATTAAATGTCTCACAGGCTAGTAGGTGGATGGCTCCTCAGGAGTTAATGAGGGATGGGGAGGTGAACCGCCCATCCATAGAGCCGTCAGGCCTGACTAGCGCGAGGGAAATCGTGCCACACGCAACCTCACAAGAGGATAAGGCATGGGGGGAGAAGTGATTGGGGGCATACGCGAGGGGAGAAAGAGAACTCTGGCTATATGCAGAGTGGGTGATAGTAGAGAGGAAGGAGAGTAACCTTCGCTCTTGGTCACTGGAAAATAGAGATGCAGTCTCACAACATCGTGGTCTCAGCTCAGGGGTGGCTAGTGGTAAATCCGCTAGGAGTCGCTGAGCCTACGGTTGGGTGGACACGAGCATCCCTCTCAACAGTTACACAACCCCTGGTGTTACTTTCTGATAAGTGTTTTGCCTTTGGCATCTTGAAATATATGTACGCTGACATTTATGATCATAAGCTGTGAAATTGTGAATGATTTCATTATAAGAATGTTTGTATGGTGTCTTGATCAGTACTGGTAGTTGTATGTTTATATGGAAAGACTACGTATGGCTTATGTTCTCATAAATTTTTATTTATATGCATACTGATCTAATTCAGACTTCACGCTTGGCTCTCGGAAGAGAGATACCCTTATCTGCCTCAGATAGTACCCTGGGTAAACCTCCCCATAGAGATACCCTTCCCAAAAAGGCCCATCAAGAACCTGGGAAAAGGACGTGAAGGCTCAAGGTCTTAAGAAATCTCTGATAAGTATCAAATCGATGGACAAGATCCCATCGGGAGATTGGTGGTCACTCATGACCATCAGATCTAAAGAAGAAACTCGAGGGTTAAGTGCCTTAACCCTGAATAGGTGTTAATCGATGGAGGAGATCCCGTCGGGAAATCTGTGGTCACCCATGACCGTTAGATTGGTAGGAGAAAGTAGGAGGTTAAATGCCTTACCACTTTGTCTTTCTGTGTCTTTGTGGGTAGTGAAGAGATCGGGATCGTAGATCCCCAAGGTCCATGAGAACATCTGGACCGTTGATTTTTCCACGTCCAGAAAGTAGTGGGAGAGTGCACGACATGGGACAGATCTGAGCCGCTAGATCTTAGCTAGAAAAACCCGACAACCGTTGGATTTGTTAAGAGATGCATGAGGGTTGAGCCCTCGTGAACAAGGGCAAAAGTCCCGAGAGAGGAGTCAGTATCAGGGATTTAGAATTCGGGATTTCGGGAGTCTTGATGACAAGGGATCGAGACACTCCATTGTGAAAGTCTCGATATAGACCTAGATCATCCATCTGTGGAGGACACGTGGCGGAGATCGAGAGTCCATCGGTATTTCGGATACCAGGGATTCGAGTTGACAAAGGATTTGTGTCACTGGGGGTCACAAGTCATGAAATCATGAAACAACGAGGACCATTCATCTGAGGAGGACACATGGTTGATAATTCCTCGACCCCTCTCCACCTTTGCAAGCAATGCATGAATAGGATCCCTTCAGAGGATCCCAGGGCTTGTAATAACCGTTTGATTTAAGAAAGAGATGCATGCATTAATGCCACGACCCCTTCTTTTTCCCTTGCAAGAGATGAAAGAATCGGGACCATAGACCCCATGGTCCATGGAAGTGCCTGGACCATCCATCTATAGAGCACACGTGGCCGTTGGTAAGTGCTTCGGCGTTTCGACACCCGGGAAACAAAAGGGCAAAGAACCCTTGTCTTCGCGAGTCACGAAATTTCGATCACCGAAGCCTCGAAATGGTGTGAGGTGTGATTAAGATTGAGAAAATCCAGGATTTGATCATGACTATTGATCATCCCAAAAAGACCACGACCATCAATATTGGTTGAGGGTCGTTGCCGCCCATCGAAGGGACACGTGGCTGCCAGTCGACATTTCTGCGTTTCGGCATCCGGGGAACCAAAAGGCAAGAAACCTTGCCTTCGCGAGTCACAAAATCCCGATACCTGAAATCCCGTGGACCGTTGGATCCACGCTCCTAAGAGTCGTCAATCTCTTACACGACTTTCCTTATCGGAATTCGGAGATTTGAATGACGAAGAGTCTTGGAGTCGTTGCATTTTGAACTCCCGAGTACCCAAACCCCAAAAGGATCCATACGGTTGGATCAGGAGAGGCTTATGACCATCGATCTCCCTTTGGAGGGAAACTTTGGAGACCTCGAAAGTTTCATGGATTTGAATGGGGAAAGGTAGAAGTTGTGTATCGTGATTCCCCGAATCGCGAAAAGTCGATAATCTCTTGGCTAGATTAAGCGCATGGACACAGTATAGGGTCACGTAGATGAGACCCCAAGAGAGAAACTTGCCCCTCGCTAGCCCCGTCGGGGTTCGACGTTTCACTATTTCAAGCTTCGGGGTTTGTAGAGTCGAGTGACTCGATGTTCCGGTAGCACTGAGTCGCGAAGTGCGAAAAGACGCCGTGCTGATTCGGCCCATAGTCATGAACTATAACCACATGGAGGTGGAAAAAGGAAAGAGCTAGCCTGTGCTAAGCCCCGTAGGACTTTGGGGATTCTGATCGTTGAGAAATCAACGAAAAAGTTTGATTTTCGTAGTGGGTATGTGACAAATTGGTATCAGAGCATGGTGACAACACTTGGCCTGATTGGGCTCATGCACGAGTTGTGCATAAGCTCCGTTCAAAGCACTCCTAAGAGGAGTAACCCCCTAACTTAACTCTCTTATCCAGGATCAAAACCTGGAAACGAGAACCCGACTGTGTATGCATGTGAAAGAGTTATGAATTTATGTACAGGTTATAAAAATGTATCTAACTCTTGAATAATAACTAGCATTTGTCTTTTCACCCACGCAGACGATCAGCCGTGGGAATTTACAGATGCAGAGAATGGTGACTCACCAAGAGATGGGATAAGGCTCCCACAATCGAGACAAAGAGTCTGACGAAAGAAGAGCAATAGGAACCCCTCCAGATCTAGCTGAGACTGTGAGGAGTCTAATGGTTGAATTGCAAAGTTGCAAGGCCGACAATGAAAGGATGATGAAAGAACAAGAAAATCAAACTGAAATTTATGCAGTTTTACTGCAGAGCTTATCTGACCTATAGCGACAAATGCATCATGAACCTGAGATACATAAACATGGTCATATCAGTGGCCATACTGAGAGGAGCACCTCAAGGAAGGTCCACCCCAGAGGCAAAGGACCAGTGCCAGATGATTCCTCTGAGAAGGAAGCTGGCGACTCAGAAGGCTTTTTCAGCAGCTGGACCTGTTCCTATTCTCTAAGAAAACAAAAGAAGAAAAAGACTTCCAAGGGTCATAAATTTGAGGAATTCAAAAAGGCCAAACCTCCCTCCTTCGATGGTGAGATAAAGAAGGGAGATGAAGCTGAGGCCTGGCTACTTGGACTGAAGAAATATTTCAGAGTCCATGATTTTTCAAAGAATTTGAAGGCTCGAGTGGCCACTTTCAATCTGAACAGAAAAAATTCCATTTGGAGGGAAGATCTTAAGAATGTGAAAGGGGTCCGCGAGGAGGACCTGTCCTAGAAACAGTTTGAGAAATACTTCTGGAAGAAGTATCTGTCGGAAAAATATTTCGATGAAAGACTAAAGAGTTTTATGAACTCAAACTGGGACAACTTACTATAGAATAATATGTCAACAAATTCCTCGATTTGTTGAGGTATGTACATTATATAAAAGCAGAAAAGGAAAAGGTGCAACGCTTCATCAGTGGGCTACCCAAGGAATACCAGAACAAAATTGAATTTGATGAGCCAAAGACCTTAGAAGACACTATTCGAAAGGAAACATATTGTCATGAACAATATGGACATCCGGTAGAGTCTCGTGGAGACTGGAAACAGAAGAGTGGTTCGAGATTTCAGAAAAAGGGGATCAAATCCTCAGGATTTAAGAACTACAAGAAGAACCCCAGAATGAACTTTCNAGCTAAAGACCTTAGAAGACACTATTCGAAAGGAAACATATTGTCATGAACAATATGGACATCCGGTAGAGTCTCGTGGAGACTGGAAACAGAAGAGTGGTTCGAGATTTCAGAAAAAGGGGATCAAATCCTCAGGATTTAAGAACTACAAGAAGAACCCCAGAATGAACTTTCTAGCCCGAAGTGTACTCCAACAGAAATTTCCCTCATCGGAAGAAAATAAAACTTCTGGACCTATACCAGTGAAGGTGGATAACACCAAGAGAGAACCTCTCAAATGTTGGGGTTGCGGAGAGGAAAATCTCCTGAGAGATTGTCCACACCAACAACAGAATAGTCGGAGGATTTATAACATCCAGGAAAATACTATTGTCAATGATGTGGCCATGAGTGTGCCACAAATTTATGTAGCCTTGGATAATCACCAAGCTGACCATCAAGCTTCAGTAGTGGAAATAGAAGGTATGATTTTCAACCATCTATTGTTTGTTTTGATTGAACCTAGTTAAAATTTGATTTATATAGCCCCTAGAGCTATTGATAAGTGTAAACTACAGCCACAAAAATAAACCAAGCCATGGTTGGTACAGTTAGCCACTGGCACCAGAAGAAGGGTAGCAAAGGTCATACCAGCTTGCCAATTAATGTTCGATGAATTCCCCACCCAAGCAGCCCTTAACATATTACCCCTGGGATCATACGATCTATTGATTGGTATGGACTGGCTGGCCACCCATAAAGCCAGACTGGATTGTTACCATAAAACCTTAGAATGTGTGAGCAAAGAAGGAAAAAGGATAACCCTTCAAGGGATTTGAAAACCTGTCTCGGTGAGGCAAATATCAGCCTTGCAAATGAGAAAGTATTGTCTAAAAGGATGTCCCCTATATGCAATACAGGTGTTGAAAACAATCGAAGGTGATAAACCAAGCCCTGATGATCACCCTATCCTGAGAGAATACAGAGATGTGTTTCCGGAAGAGGTACCGGGTCTACCTCCGAGAAGAGACATTGACTTCTCGATAGAGCTCGCACCAGGAGCGGTGTCGGTGTCTAAGGCACCCTACCAGATGATCACACCTGAGTTAATTGAACTCAAATTGCGATTGAAAGAAATGATGGATAAGGGTTATATTCGACCCAACGTGTCCCCATGGGGAGCACCAGTCCTGTTTGTGAAAAAGAAGGATGGCACCCTTAGAGTGTGTATAAATTATAGACAACTCAATAAAGTAACCATAAAGAACAAGTACCCCTTGCCCATGATCGATGATCTATTTGATCAGTTGGGAGGTGCGTCTATTTTCTCAAAGATTGACTTGAGGTCGGGATATTATCAAGTCTGAATCAAGGGTGAAGACATCCATAAAACCTCTTTCCAGACACGATATGGTCACTATGAGTTTGTGGTAGTGCCATTTGGGTTAACCAATGCCCCTGCCACTTTTATGTTCTTGATGAACAATGTACTCAGTAAATTTCTAGATAAATTTGTGCTAGTTTTTATTGATGACATATTAATCTACTCTAAGAATAGAGAAGAGCATGAAGAGCATCTTAGACTTGTGCTGCAAGTGCTAAGAGAACATCAGCTCTATGCCAAATTCAAAAAATGTGAATTCTTCCAGAGGGAAATACATTACTTAAGCCATGTTCTCTCCGAAAAAGGAGTAGCGGTAGACCCTGAAAAAATCAGGTCTATCATGGAATGGCCTACCCCAAAGGATGTTTCAGACATCATATCCTTTATGGGAATAGCAGGATACTATAGGAGATTTATAAAAGGATTCTCCAAGATTGGTTGTCCAATTACTGCCCTCCAGAAGAAGGGGACAAAATTCCT
>JASDQU010011457.1:31047-50466 GCA_032191745.1 Picea mariana | reverse complement strand
AAATCAAGAAGCCTCCCTCACAGAGAAAAGGCCCGGAGACGTAGGCAAAGTTGCCGAACTCCGTTATCAAACTTGTGCATTATGGTTTGCTGCTTTTCATTGCATTTCAGATTTGCAAATATGTTAATGACTGTATAATTCATTTGCTTTTCTCGCTCTTTCATTAAGTTTCCCATTGGTCAATTAATGCATGCAAATAAAACTCAACCATAGTCATTTCGAAAAATCCTGAAAATCGGATTCAGAAGGTTGTCAGGGCATGAAAAATGCTCAAAAATGAAAGTGCCCAGAATTCGACGAAACCAACACCATTGCGTCTGGCTCGTCTTCCTGATTCTGGTGGTATAATTTTTATGTCAAACGGAGTCCGTATGAAGAAGATATCGCATTTTGACCGAAAAGTCAAACAGGCAAAAAAATGATGACTGGGCAGGGCACGTGTCAGTCCGTACAGATGACGTGGCAGGTCCGTACCCTGACACGTGGCAGATTCCATACAGGACATGTGGCAGCTCCAAGGAGTGCCACGTGTCAGGCAGATTTGGCACTTTTGGCATGCAGTTGGGCCAATCCCAAAGTGACATGTGTCACCACTGGAAGGGTGACACGTGGCAGGGTGACGTCAGCAGCTGACGTGGCAGGGTGACGTCAGCAGCTGACGTGGCATGATGATGTGGCAAGGATGATGTGGCATACGGTGCTGACGTGGCATGATGACTGGACAGTACGGATTCCTACAAGTGGCAATCGATTATTGGTTGACAGTCGGCGAATCAGATGCTGACACGTGGCGCTTTGTTGGCCAGTGATTGGGTGCCACGTGGCCCAATCACGGGCTGCCACGTGGCACCCCGGTTTTAGTCAATGACGGCTATGTAAAAAAATTTTGGAGCACGGGGGATTCAAACCCCGGACCTCCCCACCATATAAATCTTTAACAATGGTCCTTTACCAATGTGCCACATTAATTTTTATTGTATAAAACCCACAATATTAAATATATTGTATGGTATTATGTGCATAAAGGAGGAGAGGGGCCAGCGCTTAGCCCTTTGGGCTAAGCGCTTGGCCATATGGACTCGATATGACCCTGCTAAAGGAGCGCGCGCCCGCTTAAGCCCGAATTTAACCAATTTATGGTTAAAAAGTGGGTTTTTAACCACTTTTTGAGTTTTATTGCTAATTAAACTCATTTTTAATGTAATTAACTCATTTTTAAGGGTTATTGGGCATTTTTAGAGCCTAAATTCGTGGAAGAAGTTGGAGATGGACAACTAACTCCCCCACTATTTAACCAAGGTCATGTTGAGGCCATTTGGTCATGCTTGAGAGCTTTTGGACGGTTTTGGAGAGCAGATATGCTGAGGCAAAGCCAGGTCTAAGCCAGTTTGAGGCAGAGGAGTTGTTGAGGTAGAGATGTTGTCGGACGATTTCTGAGAGTTCGGTATATCCGTTTCAGGTGCCGTAAGTTGTGCAAGATTCTAGAGATCATGGTGAACAAGACCAGATCATTCTAGGAGCCAAACGGCAATTGTAAAGATGTACTATTAAACTTTCGAAAAGAAATCAAGAAGCCTCCCTCACAGAGAAAAGGCCCGGAGACGTAGGCAAAGTTGCCGAACTCCGTTATCAAACTTGTGCATTATGGTTTGCTGCTTTTCATTGCATTTCAGATTTGCAAATATGTTAATGACTGTATAATTCATTTGTTTTTCTCTCTCTTTCATTAAGTTTCCCAATGGTCAATTAATGCATGCAAATAAAACTCAACCATAGTCATTTCGAAAAATCCTGACGGATCAGCGCACGAGACTATGGTGGTTGACCATTCACAGAGATGCAAAGGACTACTGCCAGAGATGTGATGTATGTCAGAGGGTTGGAAAACCTAATAGACAGGATTGGATTCCCCTAAGACCACAAGTAACCTTGCAAGTATTTGAAAAATGGGCAATAGACTTTGTGGGACCAATTAAACCACCAACAAAGACGTGAGGAGCAAGGTATATCATTACTGCGACAGAGTACTTAACAAGATGGGAAAAAGCAGCACCAGTAAAGGATTATAGCACAGAGACAACATCACACTTCCTATTTGAGCAAGTGATCACTAGATTTGGATGCCCAAGGATTTGTATGGGTGACCAAGGCACTCACTTCATCAATAGGAATATCAAGGCTATGACTGAGGAGTTTGAAGTCTATCATCAAAAGAGTACACCATATCACCTTAAAGAAAATGGAACAGTGGAAGCCTTTAATAAGATCATAGAGAATGCTTTGACAAAGATCTACAATTTCAATAGTGATGATTAGGATTTGAAGAAACCAGCAGTATTATGGGCATACAGGACTACATGCAAAACATTGATAGGACAGACACCATTCAAGTTGGTGTATGGAAAAGAAGCAATGGTGCCATTAGAATTTTTGGTACCTAGTCTGCATGTAGCAGCAATCACCAACGTGATAGAATGAGGCACAGTACAAGAAAGGCTAAGTCAGTTGATGGAGATGGAAGAAGATAGGATTCTAGCAGGATTTCACCAAGGATTATAGAAAGCAAGGGACAAAGCTTTGTATGAAAGACATATTAAAAGGAAGAGTTTCAAGGAGGGAGACCTAGTCTTGGTGTATGACAGTAAATTTCTTCAGCATCCAGGAAAATTCAGAATGCATTGGTTGGGACCATATTAAGTGAATATTGTCATAGAGGGGGGAGTTGTACATTTGAAAGATTTAGGAGGTACAAAACTCAGAGGAATGATCAATGGGAGCCGACTGAAACTGTATAGGGACAGTCAACCTCCTAGTACTTAGAAAGTTATCGTGCAGTAAGAAGATATGTATATATTGTATTATAGTACAAGGGAGAAAAAATGAGAAAAATAAATAAAAAGAAGAAAGAGAAGGAAAGACATAAAAAGTAAAAAGGGGATAAAAATAAAAACAGATCAGCGCACATGGATGGTCTTAGCAGAATATAACTGGTAGAACAGAACAGTGCGCTGCAAGAAAACCATGGTTTGAAAACACTGCGCGCAGAAGAGCAGATAACGAATAGAAAGGTACAGGGTGCAGGAAATACAACAAAAAGTGAAAAAGTGACAATTATCAGTGCGACACAACTGTCACTTCTTTGTCCCGCTATAAAGTCAGAAAAGGGGGGAAACCAACACATTGTGTTATTTGCTAAGGAGAAGAATGCATAGCCAAGTGGAAGAGCGATATAGTGAGGAATTTCATTAGCCTATGTCGATTTGGAAGCCTGTATCTCATATTTTCTCACCATGTCACCACCGAGGGTTGGAGCGTCGAGCAGAACCAGACGAAACACACGGAGTAGCACTCGGGTGCCACAAACTGGAAAAAACTAGATGCCCACAGTGGTGGATGTGGACTAAATCTACACACCAGAGTATGACCATACCACATTGCATTTGGAAGAGGAGCAGGAACCTGCACAAGATCCCGCGCATCTGAAAGAGGACGTTAAACGGATGGAATCCGACGCTTCTAGGGGAAAAGGGCCACAATAAGACGAATCAGCCACGGGTTTCACGGAACAGGGCCTAGATCTAGAACCAGAGCATGAAACGAAGTAAGAGGTCATACTAGAGGGCGGGGTATTGTCCCCACAAGGGTATAAAAAGGTGCGAGTAGAGAGTAGTGCACAGGGCGTATAGCGCATACAGGTGGAATTGGCCATAGTGATGCTGAAAATTCCCAAGGGAGTGAGGGTCGACGATAGCATGGTAGGAGGAATTGATAGCCTTAAATACTCCAACCGTGATGTCTCAAACACTATAAATTTCCTGGATTTGGAAGAATAGAGCTATCTGGAGAGCATAGGAGAAGGCCCATCAGGCGCGCCACTATAGGAGCCTGCACAGTGGATCCTGGGATTGTACAACACCAGCATCATGAAATTATTAGACATATCGCACTTCGGGCATGGGAAATACATAAACGGATATTTCAAACAACTGTTAGTGAGGGTGTACATAGGCATCTTGTGGATGGATAGGCCAGTCCCTATCAATGTCAACCTCATCACAGCGATTACAAGGCTACCCATAGATGGGGAGAAGCCAGAACAATACTTAGAAGACAAAACGAAGGTGAAAGCCATCTCAGATGAGATCAAAGAAAATTATGGCACAGAGAGGGGTAACAAAGGTATCAGGATCAGTGACATCAATTATCCCACAACACGGTTTGCAAAAATATTGCTTGGTTGCAAATTAATGTACAAGTGCCGAAAAGAAGAAGTACACATATGAGTAGTAGCAACTGCGGCGCAGTGCGCAAAGGGGAGCTCGAAATCTGGGCCCCTTATCTACTAAACTCGTTCCTTGAATACTGCAAGGATGTGCAATACTGGGGCTCTAAGTTCCATTATTCATGGTTAGTCATCCTCATTGCACTTATGGGGTGGCAAGAATCCACATACACTATGTTGATGCCAAGGACAGGAAAATCTGGCGCAGCACACTACATGTCGTTGCGAAGCACAGTAGATCCGAAGATAAATAAAGCCAACAAAGACATGTTTTCTCTATACCTAACATATATCTAGAACAACTTGGTGGGTACATGGAGGATCTCCCGAGAAACTTTCCAGGAGTTTGGATAGATAGCAAATTTCCAGGAATCATGCCACAACATGTGGTTGCGGGAAAAGGAGGATACAGCCAAGGAGTGGTTGCAGCTGAAGTACGGTGTGACGACGTACGAAATACACATGGAGGTCCAACAGTATCCTAAGGAGTGGAAAGTGCCAGATATTCCAAGAGAAATGCCAACAGTACAAATCTATACGCAGCGTAGCACAGTCCGTGCACAGCAGATAGGCAGGAATGACACTAGCCAGAAAAAGAAGAAAACAATAAGTACAGTGGGGGAAAGCAACCCAATTTGAAATAAAATTAGGACACAAAATAAGTCACAGTGTGCTCCTACACAGGGTCCACCGGGCACAGAGCAGGCACCAAGAGGATCGACAGGACAGGTGAGCGCAGAAGAATTGTAGATGGAGGAACAGAAGGTAGCCATGGAAGAAGAAGTTGGGAATGATACAGGTATGGATACGTAGATGGTAGAGGCATGTGAGCCATCAGATGCCCAAAGAAAAAATCTAGGGGAGTAAGAAAGTGGTTCCAGGAAGAAGGAAAATTCCCACAGAAAACCAATGGAAACATCATTGAAAACAAATGATGTGGAGCTGATAGCAACGAAAGTGGAAGATACGTTGTGGGAGGTATGGGAAAATGTGGAGAATCACTAAGATTCAATTCTGGAGAAAGTATATGGGGTAAAAATGGCGTTGGAACAGTTGAGGATCAGGGCGAAGTAAAAACATAATGAGAAACCAACACCCACTAGAGAAGAAGCACCTGTTGGAGAGACAGTGCACATCATGGCGCAGGGAAGTGTTAATTTCATCATAACACCAAGGATGTTTTTTGTTAATGAGGAGACAACACAGAATCCCCTAAAATACATTGAGAGTTTGGACTTGGCACTGCCCAAGATTCCAACTAAAGCGTTGTATAAATTACAAGTGAGTGTCGCGAAGGAGATTCAGTTCAAAGCAAGGTCGAATGCGATGAACTTACAATTAGCGTAGGAAGAAAACACCTCACTGAAGGAGGCACTTCACCCGGAAGGGCACGAGAGAAATCTAGCATAGAAAAAAGTGGAGGAGATGGAGAAACAGATAAGTGGAGTATTTCAAGACATCCCAGACAGCGCAGAATCAGAAGAAGCATCTTTTGAAGAGAATATGAGGAAAATAGCACAGGCCATGGCGCAATATAAAGAGAAGATCAAGGAACTAGAGGAGCGCGCAATACCTACTACTCCTCCAATAGTCCGAGCACAAAGAGAGAAAGGCATGATAGCAGTTGTAGAACACATTGCACATAACATACATATAAAGGTAGAATTGTTGGAAAAGAGCGGCCAACTATGGACACAGATATTAGAGGATGGGAGCCTACAAGAGCTGTAAGGAAAGGAAGATAAATCGCATGCAGAAATGGAAGATTCCAAGAAGAGATAGAGGAAAATGTCACTGCCAAAGAAGATCAATACTTACACATAAATGAATAACCTTTGGACAAAAGAAAAAGTGGTGCAGGCACAGAAGATCGCACAGCAGGCTCAGTTGGAGCCCCTACAAGAAAAGGCAGAACAGTTGGTCATGGAAATAGATGCAGCGAAAGTGTTCCTTGAACAAGTAGACTTGGAGGGGGGTGATATATTACAACCACCAGTCACCGCATAGGTGGTCAAAGCCATGTCAGCAAGGATCAGTGCCAACGGATAACAGATATGTACGAAGCACTGGCACAAGCAGTGACAGATGTTGGGTATAGGCAGTGACTCGGGACGAGTCATGATGTCAGTGTTGGGGGGATGTTGGGTGCAGGCCTAGTTTTGGGGAAAATAATGATGTGGGAGGCAGACGCATATGTAGGAAAATTAACACGTGTGAGGCAGGCGCGCATGCAGGAAAAGTAGCACGTGTAAGGAAGACGTGCATGCAGGAAAAGCAACACATGCAAGACATACGTGCATGCAAAAGAGGAAAGCATGTGAGGGGCGCATGCAAGAAGACCTAGCCATGATAGGGTTATGGTTTTGGTAAGAATATGTAATGGTTGGTAAGCCAAAAACATGTATAAGTAGGTACCTAGGACATCTAGGCGGGGTTCTTTTTTGGGGGTGGGAACGTGGTTCCTTTTTTGGTTGGTTGTTGTTACTATGTCATTCGAAGACAGAATGAATGTAAATCCGATTTGTTTTGTAAGTTGTTGAGCTAAGGAGAGGAAATAATATAGATCTTGAGGGTTAGATCATAGGCTGAGGATCCTGGTGTGATCTATTCCACCTCATTGTAGATCTCGACCCGCTGATGGAGAGTTGTAATGCACGCGACGTTGTAGTTTTGGAAACACTATAATAAAAGAGAAGAGAATCCAAATATTTGTGGACATATCCCAAGAGGGGTGAAACATGGTAGATCATGTGTTATGTGATTGAATATCGTGTATTTCCTTTACTGTCAATTATTATATGTTAGACAAATGCGTGAATGACTAGTTAGATCTGTTATTTACATGCATGAATAAGAATGACAGGGTATTCAATATAAGATGAATGTTAAATTAAAAAATGAAGATCATAGAGTTTAATCCCAGATCCCCAGTCATTCCCAGGCTACAAGCACTTGAGCATTGCAACCACCAATAGAACTATCTCAGGTGAGACTGCACAGTGCACTCTGTGTACTACGCTTCCTTCTGATTTACCAGAGGGGCCGATAGTTTTAAAGGGGTTTTGTTGGAAACCATGGTAGACCTAAACCACGATCAACCCAAGAAAGGTATCAAGAGAGAAGTAACCAACAATCATACTAATACTGGGAAAGAAAAATTCCTTCATTGGTTTGAAAAACTTGGAGGCCAAGGAAATAGTAAAAAAAGCCTAAGTCTGTTATTTCAAATTTCTTCTTAAGGTTGGTTTTCACATTTTTTAAAATTTTTGAGTCACTACCAGTAAGGATAAGGTCATCAACATAAAGGACAAGTATTATGAGATGGCTTCCTACTTTCTTGGTATAGACATTAGGATCAGAATGGCATATAGAAAACCCTATGTCAATAAGAAAGTTGTCCATTTTGGTATACCAAGATCAGAGAGCTTGTTTAATACCATAAAGAGATTTCTTAAGGCGAAAAACAAGTCTAGAGTCATTATGGACATAGAGAGGAGTTTGTTCCATGTATATTTCTTCTTGCAAATCCCCTTGCAAGAAGGCGGATTTAACACTCATCTGATGGACCTCCCATTTATGTGAGGCAACAAGGGCAAGAACAAGGTGGATGGAATTCATTTTGGCTACAGGGGAAAAGGTTTCATTATATTCAATTCCTTCAACTTGGGAAAATTATTTGGCAACTAATCGAGCCTTGTGTATTTAAACACTTCAATCTGATGCATACTTAGTTCTATAGACCCATTTACATATGACAAGTTTTCTTCCTTTTGGAAGAGGTACAAGATCCCAAGTATCGTTTTCCATTAAATAACGATACTCTTCATTCATTGTTGTATCCCAATCTGGATGACCTGAAGCTTCTGCAAATTTCTCTGGATCATGAGTCTCTGAAACTTGAGCCAAAAGAGAAGAGGCTCACTGGAACTAAGAATCTGTATGATGCTAATCTGAAGGATCACCGACAAGATCGCCAACTGCTTCTCATGTTGAACGGACCCATCTAGGAAGTGGTGGTGTTGGTGTTGGTTCAGGTTCAATGGAATCAACTAGAGGAAGGTGAGAAAGTAGAGGTGGATTTTCATATTCATTGTCATCATCTGAAGAAGAAACTAGAATATGAATAGAAGAAGGCACAAATTTCGAAGATGGCTCAAAGGATGAAGAAGGCGCAATTGTTGAATTAGGCTTGCAGGCCAAGATATTTTCATCAAATTTAAGATCTCTTCTAATAACAATTTCATTACAATGTTGTTGAAGAATTTTGTAACCTTTGACATCTTCAGAATAACCAAAAAATATGCACTTCTCACTTTTAGGATGCAATTTTTTCCTTTTCTCATCAGGGATGTGAGCCCATGCTATACTGCCAAATACACAGAAGTGACTTACATCTGGTTTAGTTTTAGTCCATGCTTCTTCCGGTGTCATATTTTTAAGAGCCTGTGGGAGTGTGATTTACTATGTAATTTTCATAGTTGATGACTTATGCCCAATACTTTAGACTTAATCTGATCCAAGTGGATATCGGTGGCCACCCACCTTTTCCAAATGGCTCAAAACAGTTTTCTGGCAATTTTGGCAATTTACTATTTTTAGCAGGTTTTAACTTTTGGGGCCATTTTGAGGGCCCAAATGAAGGTTTTTCGAGATAGAGGTTCTAAATGATATCCAAAGGCATGATTGAGCCCCCAAAATGAATCTCCTCAACGATACCTTTCCAACAAGCTATCACATGCCTAAATCGAAGATCGTATGCAAAAGTTACGACCACAGGAAGTTGATGTACTCACTTAGCCACATGACTTTTGGCGCTTCATCTCCTAGGGTTAGGCTTTTGGATGTCTTGGGTTTTTGGCATTCCTGCTTATTATAAAAAAATGCCTTTAGAGCCTCATTGTAATAATCTTCTAGCGAATGTGAGTAGCCATCACATCTCTTCTCAGAGATAAGCTGCCACCATTCTAGCGAGTCTTTCACTCTGTATTTTTACAGTCTCTGTACATTTCTTTGATTAATAGAAATCATGTATTACTGTATATCTGTGTTTATGGTTTCATCTCTGATACATTTTTGTTATATTATCGAATATCTGCAATATCTCTGTGCATTCCTTGATTATATCTCCACTCTCATTTCGTGCCGAAAATAATCTGGATCAGTGATATCAGAGCAGGCTGCTCTTAATCATTTTTTCAGTGCATGTCCCCGACGAGGTCCAAGTATAGCAAGTTGGGTCTCAATCTTGTCTCTCTTAAAGACAATCTCTCTTGTAGACCCAAGAAACCCTCAATGGCAGAAGAAAATAAAAACGACGGAGCAGACGACCCTATCAATCTGTTGCTTGAGCAAGCTCTCACGCGACAGAGGGACGAAATGATGTAGAATTTTGCCCACATCCTTCAACGCCTGTTGATAGCATCAGGCACATCTTCATCAAGTGGCCACTTTGGAGGCACCTCGCCTTTCAAGGTACAAGTTAACTTTGATATTCTTGTATTTGAAGGACAAATAGATGCAGAAGCCCTAGAAAAATGGTTAACTCTGCTAGAAGGTTATTTATTTGTTCACAATTTTTCTGACAAAGAAAAAATCACCTTCGCACTCCTTAAAGCTCTCCCTCATGTCAAACATTGGTGGGAAACTTACTGGGAGCAAAGTTCCATAGAGGAGTCTGGAATATATGGGGCCAATCTCACTAGGGGTTTTTTTGTGGATGCGGTAAAAGAACAGTATTACGCTATTAGCAACTATGCGGACCAATACATGAGATGGACCACACTGCGGCAAGAGAGGGGCCAAGCAGTTCTGGAGTTCACCAATACCTTCCATACCTTGCGCACCAAGCTGGGTATCAAAGACTCCGAGCGACATTTGGTTCTGAAATATAGTGGGGCTCTACACAGATACATCTAGACTGAAATGGATTTTCTGGACATCTCATCACTCGGTGTTGCTTATCGATATGTTGTTAAAATTGAGAGGAAATTTAAGCACCAAAACAAACGGGAGTTCGGGTCCGCAAATATGCAACAACCAAAGTATGACAAATACAGACCTAACAAACAGTCTCCTGAAAACCAGTCCAAGACACAAGAAAAGAAGGGCCACGGGAAGACAAAGAAGGACACTGGAAAATGGTGTGATTTCCACAAAAGCCCCTGGCACAACACCAATGAATGTTTCTCAAAATAGTCATTGGTGGCCAAGATCAAAGACAAAGAGTCGAACCCTGATTCAGAATCTGATTCTGAAAATAATGCTAAAGGATAGATCATTGACACAGACCCCATTGCTATTGTCGCGACCGCAGCAATTCAACCAAAAGAACCAACAGATCCTGAAGAGGGGGAGCGCCTTTTTCATTCACAGATGTGGGTGAAGGGGACCCTGCTGCATTTTATTGTTGATAGTGGAAGCCAGAAAAACCTCATCTCAGCAGAGGTCGTCAAATAGTTGGGATTGTCGATAACACCACACCCGCAGCCATACAACATCAGGTGGCTTTGGCAAGGACGAGATCTTCATGTCAGCCAACAATGTCGATTGTCATCGGATGAGGTATTATGTGATGTTGCGCCACTAGATGTCTGTGATGTTCTCTTGGGCCAACCATATATGTGGAGACGCCATGTTGTTTATGAGTCTCGACCCCGTAGTGTCATTGTTACTTTGGGGGGTCATCTCTACAGAATACCAGAGGTAGTTCTGACTACTGTTCCATAAAAAAAAGTGTCGCAAGGTAGTATCTCATATTGCAAAATTCAGCTTCTTCACAATCTGTTCAAAAGGGGAACATAAGGACACTGCAACCACTACAGTCTCACCCCAAGCACCTTCTATCAAACAAAAGCAGGTCAACAAGGTTGCAAAAAAGCACAAAGATTTCTTCTACACATCATCCTCTCATGTATCTCGACTTGTTGAACAACCTCAACCTCAACGGGATCGTGACATATTTCCACAAACTGAGCAGCGTGACGTCTCCAGCGAGACAAGCAGCTCACCAAGATGCAGATTCAACAAACACTTTTCTCTCTCCCCCGGGAACTCAACGCAATGGAGACCATTTCTTACTAAGGAGGGAGGATTGATCCAGGTGGATATCAGTGGCCACCCACCTTTTCCAAATGGCTCAAAACAGTTTTCTGGCAATTTTCGNAAAAGGGGAACATAAGGACACTGCAACCACTACAGTCTCACCCCAAGCACCTTCTATCAAACAAAAGCAGGTCGACAAGGTTGCAAAAAAGCACAAAGATTTCTTCTACACATCATCCTCTCATGTATCTCGACTTGTTGAACAGCCTCAACCTCAACGGGATCGTGACATATTTCCACAAACTGAGCAGCGTGACGTCTCCAGCGAGACAAGCAGCTCACCAAGATGCAGATTCAACAAACACTTTTCTCTCTCCCCCGGGAACTCAACGCAATGGAGACCATTTCTTAATAAGGAGGGAGGATTGATCCAGGTGGATATCAGTGGCCACCCACCTTTTCCAAATGGCTCAAAACAGTTTTCTGGCAATTTTCGCAATTTACTATTTTTAGCAGGTTTTAACTTCCGGGGCCATTTTAAGGGCCCAAATGAAGGTTTTTTGAGATCGAGGTTCTCAATGATATCCAAAAGCATGATTGAGCATTATTGAGCACCCAAAATTAATCTCCTCAACGATACCTTTCCAACAAGCTATCACATGCCTAAAACGGAGATCGTATCCAAAAGTTACGACCCCGGGAAGTTGATGTACTCACTTACCCAAACGGGGCCCACATGACTTTTGGCACTTCATCTCCTAGGGTTAGGTTTTTGGATGTCTAGGGTTTCTGGCATTCCTTCTTATTGTAAAAAAATGCCTTTAGAGCCTCATTGTAATCATCTTCTTGTGAATGCGAGTAGCCGTCACATCTCTTCTCAGAGATAAGCTGCCACCATTCTAACGAGTCTTTCACTCTGTATTTTTACAGTCTCTATACATTTAATAGAAATCATGTATTACTGTATATCTGTGTTTATGGTTTCATCGCTGATACATTTCTATTATATTATCAAATATCTGCAATATCTATGTGCATTCCTTTATTATATCTCCACTCTCATTTCATGCCGAAAATAATCTGGATCATAATATCTTAGATTGGATCATACAATTAGCCATTTCTTTTAATGTGTGGTTCTTTCTCTCAACAACACCATTTTGTTGTGGTGTATATGGAGCAGGGTGTTGCATTTAGATGCCATGTGTAGTGCAGTAGTTTGTAAAATTATTGTTCACATATTCACCTCCATTATTTTTTCTTAACCTTTGAATTTGATGTCCAAATTGCTTTTCTACAAGGGCCTTATAGTCTAGAAACTTGTCAAATAAATTTCTCTTAAGTTTTAAGAAGTAAACCCAAGTACTTCTGGAAAAGTCATCAATGAAATTTAAAAAATACTTGCACCCAGAAAAAGAAGGAGAAGAAAGTAGACTACACAAGTCACTGTGAACAAGTTGCAAAGGGCCCGAGGTGTGGCAAGAGGCACATTTTTCAAAACCATCCCTATGATGTTTGTCAAGAAAACAACCGACACAAACACCATCTATGCATGAAACAAGAGGAAGACCAGTCACCATCTGTTGATTACATAGGTGTTGCAATGAGCGATAGTTTAGATGACCAAAACGCTCCTGTCAAAGGTTTCTCAAGTCATCGCTATAAGCAAAAAAAACTAATGGAAAAGATGATGACCCAAAGTTGTCAAACTTGTACAACCTGGTAATATCATCAACAATTCCAGTTGCAAGAACATGATCAGGATCTTTTAGATCCTTGATTACAACTTGGTGAGGTGAAAACTCTATGGTTTTACCTTGACCTGAATGAGTGATTCGATATACTAATAGAAGGTTACAAGAAAGACTTGGAACACATAATACATCATTGAAATCACCATTATCTACTTGAATTGCTCCATATCTTACAACACTAAGAGATCTATCATCACCAACAAATATTTTCTTGGTGTTACATTCATTTAGAGAAGAAAATATGGCTTCATCCTTAGCCATATGATAAGATGCTCCAGAATCAATAAGCAACTCATCAGAAGAAGAAGTAGAAGTGGCATTGAAGGAGAAACCAAAAGTAGAAAGTGCATGTCCATGAGAAGGAGAAGAAGAAGTAGAATCGATATTGATGTTGTGTTTCTTCATCGTTGCTTCTAAAGATGACGTCTTCTTGAAACATTTAGACTCATCATGACCATGTTTCCCACAATAGTTGTAATGTGTGTCAGTATTCTTATTTTTAGAATTTGCTCCTTTGTCACCATTAGGAGTTGAAGCTATCTGAGTGGGTTTGGGACCCTTGTTTTTCCTGTTGTTGTGGCAAGGATGTTTCTTCTTGGGATTATTGGGTTTATCTTTATACTGGGATATTAAGGCTTTGTTGGAGGTACCTGCAGTTCTTATCACTCCAAGTTGTACAAGAATATATTTCTCTCTAATCAAAGCATCACAAAAAGAATCAAGAGTGGGTTTTTGATCAGCTTTCCCTAGAGTCTCTCTCATGGCATAAAAGGTAGATACAAACACATAATATGCACTACCTATCTTTGAAAGAATAATATAGATGCAATGCTCTTCCTCCAGCTTTATGGTACACTTTTCACATAAAATTCTAAGTGTTTTAAACTTAGATAAATAGTCTTCAATGCAAGAAAAATCATTTAGACTTAAAGTCAACATATGATTTTCTAACTGATGTGCTTGAATAATATTGTGTTTACCAAACACAGATTCAAGGTTTTCCCAAGCTACATTGGGGTCATCAATTTTTTGAAGGTGGAACCTTAAATCAGGAGAGATGGACATTCTGACTAGTCCATGTGCTTCGTCATTCCTATTATCCCATTTGAATTTATTTTCATCATCAGTGGGTTATTTTTCCTTTCCCAAGGTAATCCGATACAACCCTTTACTTCTTAATAAATCCTCCAAATGGGATTTCCATTGGAAGTAGTTGGTGCTAGTAAGAAAAAGATAACTAGAAGAAGTCATATTAAATATGTAGATAATATGGGTTTAAAAAATTGAAACTTATGAGATGGATGGAAAAATCTTGAAAAAATAGGTGGTTTTAAAAAAAACGGCATTGAAAAATGGACTTTGGATGTGAAAGATATGCCCTCACTTTTACAAATAAGTTTCTTTATGAAGTGACCCACTTGTATAAAAAGAATCGAGGATCACTTTTACAATGAAGTTACTTTATAAAATAAAGGTGCATGCAAAATAAATAACTTTAAAATAAAGTATTATGTTGATACTGAGAGGGGGGTGAATCAGTATCAAGTACAATTTAAAAAACTTTTTCAACTTATACTTAAACCATTCAACTATATCCAATGAGCAATGAACAATAGTATAAGAGTTACACCATGCACAATATATGAGAAATAATCAATAGTTATTGTTCAAGGGAAGTAATGACTTCCAAAGATAGCTACATCTTCCAAATGTAAATGGAGGGATAAACCTCCAAGAGGAAGATACAATCCTCCAATATCAAGAGAGACTTGAACTCTCCATCCTTTCCCCTTCCTTCCACCCAAGAATATATGAGAGATAATAAAACTTTACATTAAATCATCACCATCAACCAATCATCACATAGAACCTAATAATGCTTCCTGAGACTTCTTCAATTTATGCAATTCTTCAATTCTTGGAGTACTCTGATCCTATAGATAATATTACTCAATGTATTCTCTGAAACTCCTCCAATTTTCACTCCTTGAATCCTCCCCAAAAAGAGGTTATAGAAAGAATGCTAGCCTTTATTCAATTCTGGTCTATTCAAGAGAGTGAACTTGCACAGAATGCCTCGTGCTCAATAATTAACATCCGATTCTGAAAATCACACACAAGAAACTACAGTCTATACTATTTCCAATGAAATTTGTCCCACTTCATTTGGATTCTCTATGAAGCAGTTATGATTGTTTTACCCGGAACACTTATTTATTGACTAGCTTCAGGACTGGTCACAAACCCTATGTTCCACATAGTGTATCTCCATAATTGTAGTGAATTAAGAGATGAACTTTTTACCAGAGGTACCTTGATATGTCTTCTCAATACCATAGCGATTTCACCATCTGAATCATTCTAGAAAAAAATTTATAGAAAAAATGGTAATATGACCTGAAAATAACATACCTTAGAACACATCACCAAAAGACTTCATCCTCCCTTGCAATCCATCCTTATTTACTTCTTATTTCCTATAAAATTCAACTTGTATCAAAATAAATGTATAATGATGTTTATTTATACCATTTATGTCACTTCATTTTAACATTAGGGCCGAACTGACACTTTCTTATTTTGTAATTTGTTTCTTTAATTATCTTCAGGGCCTACATGTACTTCCTTCTTCAATTCACTTTGTCATCTTCAAAAATTCATTTCTCCTTAACCATGAGGATCCACGTGACGTGACACATACCACCGGAAAAAACATGATGTATACTACCCATTCATGGGTGTTGTATATGCATGTGCATTGTCCTTCATGTCCAAATAACTTTATCAATCTTGCGGTCCAAAACCCATGACTAGGGTTGACATCAATGACAACAACCAATATTCCAACAATATCCCCCTTTGTCATTGATGGCAACACTCATGCTCCCCCTATCATCATGATCCCAATTTCTCTCCCCCTTTGACATCAATGGCAAAGGTTAGGGCTTATCCCCCTGAGTTTAATGGCAAAAGGTAACTCTCTTCGTTGGGATTGCTCCCCCTGAACATGTGACAATCAATAATACTTCATATTTATTTTTGGTCTTTGGGACTTTTTCTTTCTTGGAATCCTTTTATGTGGCTTCTATCTTCTCTCTCTTCTTCATGTCTAGGATATATATATTTTTCAGTCTTCTTGTTGCAGTTGCAACCAATCTTCCTGAATTATTTTCTCTGATTTTACATTTTCTGGAGTCAAATGTAAGAGTGTATCCTTGATCACACATTTATTGTAAATATTCTTTCAGAGCCTCATTGTACTCATATTCTAGCGAATGAGCGTAGTCGTCACATCTCTTCTCAAAGATAAGTTGCCACCATTCTAGAAGCTTGTTTTCAGTTTGCATTTTACAATTTTCAGCATATTTCTTATTTAATAGAAACCAAGTTTTATTGTATCTCTATTATTGTTCATTGTGTCTTTGTGTTAATATTATAAATTTGTGGTTTCATTTCATTCTAGGCTTAAATACAGATCAGTGGTATCAGAGCGGTATGCTCCTTGTCAATTTTTTTTAATGCATGTCCCCGACGCGATCAGGGTATAAAGAGTTGGGTCTCGAGCTTGTTTCTCTTGAGGATAAATTCTCTCGCACACCTTAGAAACTGGCCATGGCGGGCGAAAATAAATACAACTAGATAGGATATCCTTTCAAAAAGTTGCTCAAGGAATCCCTTGAACGATAGAGGAACAACATGATGGACAGTTTTGCAAAAATCCTTCGACAGTTGTCGACAAGCGACGCATCCACCTTAAGCGGAAGTGCCACCCCCTTTAAGGTACAGATCAACTTTTATATTCCTATATTTGAAGTTCAAATAGATCTCGATGTTGTAGATACATGGTTAAACCTTCTAGAAGGACTTTGTTTTGTCCACAACTTTTTTGATAGAGAAAATATTACGTTTGCACTCCTCAAGGTCATCCCCCATGTCAAAGATTGGTGGTAAACTTTTTGTGAGCAAATGGAAATAGACGGATCCACATTATTTGCAGTTTCACCCACTTGGGGTTTATTCAAGGATGTTATTAAGGAAATATACTGCCCTGTTAGAAGTTATGACGACTTGTATACAAGATGGACCACATTGTTGCAGGAAAGAGACCAAACAGTGCCAGAATTCACTAATTTCTTCCATACCTTGCGCACCAATCTAGGTATCAAATATTATGAGAGACATTTGGTTCTCAAGTATCGCAGCGATCTGCATAGATACATCCAGACAGAAATGGGGTTTTTGGAAATCTCATCCTTAGGCATAGCCTATCGATATGTCGTCAAAATCGAGCAAAAGTTGAAACAAAAGTCGCAACAGTTTGGGTCTGGGAACCCCTCACAATAGAAGAAGGGAAAGCAAAGCCCCAACCCACAGAAAAAATGACAGAGAAAATTTGGGCAACCTCAAGGAAACCAGTCCAAACCGCAAGCAAAGAAGGACAATGGTGGAATAAATTTTTTGATTGCCGCTCAAAGCAGTCACTGGTGGCTGAGGTAAAAGTCATTGAATCATATGTGGGTTCCGACTTTGAGTCAGAACCAGAAAAGGGGAGACTAATCATTGATGTGGAATCAAGTTCCATAGTTGTTACCACCAAGATCCAACCCAATGAACCTGATGAGCCAGAGGAAGGCGAGCGCCTCTTTCATTCAAAGATGTGGGTAAAAGGCACTCCACTGCACTTCATCGTTTATAGCGATAGCCAAAAGAACATCATCTCAGTAGAGGTCGTCAAGTGGCTAACCCTACAGAAAATGTCACACCCGCAGCCCTACACCATCGGATGGCTCCGTCAAGGAAGCGATCTTCACGTCAGCCAACAATGTCGTCTATCGTATGGAATCAATCCATTCAAACATGAAGTATTGTGTGATGTTACTCCCCTTGAAATTTGTGATGTTATTTTAGCCCAACCTTATTTATGGAAACGTCATGTTGTATATTATTCTAGGCCTCGCAGTATTATTATTACTTTGAACATGAAATTGTATATGATACCCAAGGCAGTCCCACCTAGTGGTATTTCCTTGATCTCTACTAAGCAATGCAGGAAGGTCATTTCTCAGACCGGGAAGTTTGTCTTCTTCATGATTCTCTCTCAGAGTGAGTGAAAGGTTGCAGCCATGTCCATGGCCTCGACGGCCAACCTCTCCATGCAGAAGAAGCAAGTGGATAAGATCATGGAATAATACAAAGACATATTCTCATCACCTACTGGGGTACCTCTGTACTGTCAAATCAATCATCCCATCAATCTGACCCCTAGCACATCGCTACCCAATGGGCCAGTCTATCGTCACTCTCTGCTATAATATGAGGAGATCAAGCGTCATATCCAAGAACTGCTCCACAAGGGGCACATCCGACCAAGCTCATCACCCTGTGGAATCCCAATCGTGTTGGTGCAAACGAAAGATATGACTTGGTGACTTTGCATTAATTATCGGTCCCTAAATAAAATCACACTTAGGAATCGGTACCATTTTCCTCGAATATACGATCTCCTTGATCAGCTCAAGGGGGCCAAATACTTCAGTAAGATTAATCTGAAGTCTGGATACCATCAAGTCCCAATAGAATCGACAGATGTAAGGAAAACTTCCTTAAAGTCAAAAGAAGGTATTTTTTAATGGTTGATCATGACCTTTGGTTTGACAAATTCCCCAGAAATTTTCATAGGATGATGGACGATATATTGCAGCCTTTAAATAATTCTTTTGTGGTGGTGTATCTGGATTACATCCTCATCTATAGCAAGACTTAAGCAGAACACTTGCAGCATATTTAGCATGTTTTGCACACTCTACGGAAGCACAAGCTATATGCCAACTTGGAAAAATGCTCCTTCAGCATGGACAGGGTCCAATACCTCGGCTACATTTTTTATGCGCATGGTGTGCATGTTGATCCGGCCAAGATCCAAGTCATCTGTGACAGGCCAACCCCAACCACACTCACTGAGCTTCAGAGCTTCTTAGGCCTTTCCAATTTCTATCGAAGGTTTGTGTTGGGATTCTCCCATATTGCATGGGCCCTAATCCAAATAACCAGAGGTGGTGGTAAGGAAAAATTTATGTGGGGCCTGTCCCAACAAAAAGCGTTCGATGATCTGAACTAGTGCTTATGCTCCACCTCAGTGCTTTCATTCCCTGACCTGCAGCAGCCCTTTGAGATCGAGACAGATGCTTCAGACTATGTTGTGGGTGCATTCATCACTCAGCATGGCCACCTCGTGGCATATCATAGTGAGACACTATCAGATGTCATTTGTAAGTACCCTACTTACGACAAAGAAATGTACTCCACTGTGCAAGCCTACATTTAGTGGAGGCATTACATTCT
>JASDQU010011457.1:0-26880 GCA_032191745.1 Picea mariana | reverse complement strand
GGATGTCCCCTATATGCAATACAGGTGTTGAAAACAATCGAAGGTGATAAACCAAGCCCTGATGATCACCCTATCCTGAGAGAATACAGAGATGTGTTTCCGGAAGAGGTACCGGGTCTACCTCCGAGAAGAGACATTGACTTCTCGATAGAGCTCGCACCAGGAGCGGTGTCGGTGTCTAAGGCACCCTACCAGATGATCACACCTGAGTTAATTGAACTCAAATTGCGATTGAAAGAAATGATGGATAAGGGTTATATTCGACCCAACGTGTCCCCATGGGGAGCACCAGTCCTGTTTGTGAAAAAGAAGGATGGCACCCTTAGAGTGTGTATAAATTATAGACAACTCAATAAAGTAACCATAAAGAACAAGTACCCCTTGCCCATGATCGATGATCTATTTGATCAGTTGGGAGGTGCGTCTATTTTCTCAAAGATTGACTTGAGGTCGGGATATTATCAAGTCTGAATCAAGGGTGAAGACATCCATAAAACCTCTTTCCAGACACGATATGGTCACTATGAGTTTGTGGTAGTGCCATTTGGGTTAACCAATGCCCCTGCCACTTTTATGTTCTTGATGAACAATGTACTCAGTAAATTTCTAGATAAATTTGTGCTAGTTTTTATTGATGACATATTAATCTACTCTAAGAATAGAGAAGAGCATGAAGAGCATCTTAGACTTGTGCTGCAAGTGCTAAGAGAACATCAGCTCTATGCCAAATTCAAAAAATGTGAATTCTTCCAGAGGGAAATACATTACTTAAGCCATGTTCTCTCCGAAAAAGGAGTAGCGGTAGACCCTGAAAAAATCAGGTCTATCATGGAATGGCCTACCCCAAAGGATGTTTCAGACATCATATCCTTTATGGGAATAGCAGGATACTATAGGAGATTTATAAAAGGATTCTCCAAGATTGGTTGTCCAATTACTGCCCTCCAGAAGAAGGGGACAAAATTCCTATGGACACAGAAATGTGAAGAAAGATTCCAAACCCTGAAACATCTACTGATCCATGCACCCGTGTTGAAAATCGCTGACCCAGAAGATGACTTCCTTGTGTGCACAGATGCCTGTAAGGAAGGGATCGAAGGAGTCCTTATGCAGAAAGGAAGTGTGATCTTCTATGAATCCCAAAAATTGAACGAACATGAAGTCAACTATGTGACTCATGATCTAGAATTGGTTGCCATAGTGCATGCCTTGAAAATGTGGAGGCATTACCTCTTGGGAAGAAAATTTGTACTTATGACAGATCACTGTGGATTGTGATATTTGTTTGACCAACCAAAGCTCAATGCCATACAAGCTAGATGGATGGCCCTCCTTAGCGAATTTGATTTTGAAATCAAACACATTAAAGGGAAAGAAAATAGGGTGGCCGATGCCCTTAGCAGAAGCATAAGAACAATTCACCTGGCAGCAGTGAGTACCTGCGAGACAGATGTCAAGAACAGAATCATAAATGCACAAGAGACAGATCCATTCGTTTAGACTGTGACCTTGTACCTATAGTAAGAACCCGCTGGAGTAAAATATGAAGGCTACCAGATGACCGAAGGAGGTCTTCTCACTTACAGAGATAGACTATGCATTCCAAATTGTGACGACTTGAAGAGTTTCATACTGGATGAACTACATAAAATACCCTATTCCGGTCATCCAGGATACCAGAAAATGATCACTGCCACTAGGAGACAATTTTATTGGCCTGGAATGAAGAAAGACATAGCCGAGTACTTAGCCAAATGCATAGAGTGCCAGTAGGTTAAAGCAGAACATCGATACCCAGCAGGATTATTGCAACCTTTGGCAATCCTAGAATGGAAATGGGAAACCATCTCCATGGATTTCATCACTGGATTACCAACCTCAACCAAATAGAATGATGCCATTATGGTAGTGGTGGATAAATTGAGCAAGTCTTCTCATTTCATCCCTGTCAAATCAACCTGCAAAGCAATCGATATCGCCCAGGTGTTCATGAAGGAGATATTCAAAGTACACGGTATGCCGAAAGAGATAGTGTCTGACAGAGACACAAAATTTACTTCCAATTTCTAGAAATCACTGATGGCTGGTTTAGAGACCAAATTGTTGTTTAGCATCACCTATCACCCTCAAACCGACAGATAGACAGAAAGAGTGAATCAAATATTAGAGGATATGTTAAGGATGCATGTAATGCATCAACCCAGAAAATGGGAAGACTACCTGCCATTGGTAGAATTTGCCTACAACAACGACTACCAAGCATCCTTAAAGATGAGTTCCTTCGAGGTCCTCTATGGTAGGCCGTGTAATACTCTAGTCAGCTGGAGTAACCCTGTAAGCAGGATTTCTATTGGACCCGATATGTTGAAAGAAATGGAACAACAAGTGACTCAGATAAAACAAAATCTGAAGGTCGCTCAGAATCGACAGAAAAGTCATGCCGACCAAAAGAGAACTCCAAGAGAGTTCAAAATGGGAGACCATGTATATCTTAGAATTAAGCCTAGAATGAGTTCCCTGAAAATGGGAGCTTGTGTCAGGTTGGCACCCCGATATTGTGGACCCTTTGAGGTTCTAGATAGAGTGGGACCTGTAGCCTATCGACTAGCAATTCCTCCCACAGTAAAAGCACATAATGCTTTCCATGTTTCATTACTGAAGAAATATGTACATGATGCTAATCATATAATTGACTGGTCTGTGATCCAGGTGGAATCGGAGGGAGAATTTCTACCAGAACCCCAATGCATATTGGACAGAAAGGAAACCCCGCTCCGGAACCGAACCATTGCACAGGTCAAGGTGCAGTGGAAACATTTTGGCCCAGATGAGGCTACATGGGAAATGGAGGATGCCATGAAACATGCATATCTGATTTTGTTTGCATTCGAACATGCATGACATGTTGAAATATAGAACATCGAGGACAATGTTCCTTTAAGGGGGAGGGAATTGTAACACCCTGTTTCCCCCAGTTTGTAAAAATAACTGGACTGACCAAGAACTGTGGCAAACTCAGAAATGTGAATATGTGATGTGAATGGACCTTGTGAAAAAGGTCGATGAATGTGAATAATATTATGAATTTATATTGCAAGACTGCTGAGAGGGGATATGATGAAAAAGAGACCACGATGGCTGTAGAAAGGCAGTGGAAGGCACCTGGAAAGGTGGCGTTAACTTCCACTGAAAATCAATACCGTATTTGGACTCCACTGGCCCGGAGAACCAAAAGCGGCTTGCTGGCCCTGAATTAAATGTGTCGCAGGTTGGTAGGTGGATGGCTCCTCGGGAGTTAATGAGGGATGGGGAGGTGAACTGCCCATCCGTAGAGCCATCAGGCCTGACTAGTACGAGGGAAATCGCGCCACACACAACCTCGCAAGAGGATAAGGCGTGGGGGGAGAAGCGATTGGGGGCAGATGCGAGGGGAGAAAGAGAACTCTGGCTATATGCAGAGTGGGTGATAGTAGAGAGGAAGGAGAGTAACCTTCGCTCCTGGTCACTGGAAAATAGAGACGCAGTCTCACATCATCGTGGTCTAATCTCGGGGGTGGCTAGTGGTAAATTCGCTGGGAGTCGCTGAGCCTATAGTTGGGTGGAAATGAACATCCCTCTCAGTAGTTGCATAACCCCTGGTGTTACTTTCTGATAAGTGTTTTGCCTTTGGCATATTGAAATATATGTATGCTGACATTTATGATCATAAGTTGTGAAATTGTGAATGATTTCATTATAAGAATGTCTATATGGTGTCTTGATCAGTACTGGTAGTTGTATGTTTATATGGAAATACTACGTATGGATTGTGTTCTCATAAATTGTTATTTATATGCATACTGATCTAATTCAGACTTCACGCCTGGCTCTCAGAAGAGAGATACCCTTATCTGCCTCAGATAGTACCCTGGGTAAACCTCCCCATAGAGATACCCTTCCCGAAAAGTCCCATCAAGAACCTGGGAAAAGGACGTGAAGGCGCAAGGCCTTAAGAAATCTCTAATAAGTATCGAATCAATGGACGAGATCCCATCGAGAGATCGGTGGTCACTCACGACCGTCAGATCGGAAGAAGAAACTCGAGGGTTAAGCGCCTTAACCCTGAATAGGTGTTAATCGACGGAGGAGATCCCGTCGGGAAATCTGTGGTCACCCATGACCGTTAGATTGGTAGGATAAAGTAAGAGGTTAAATTCCTTACCACTTTGTCTTTCTGTGTCTTCATGGTAGTGAAGAGATCGGGATTGTAGATCCCCAAGGTCCATGAGAACATCTGGACCGTTGATTTTTCCACGTCTAGGAAGTAGTGGGAGAGTGCGCGACGTGGGACAGATCTGAGCCGTCAGATCTTAGCTAGAAAAACCTGACAACCATTGGATCTATTAAGAGATGCATGAGGGTTAAGCCCTCGTGAACAAGGGGGAAAATTCCGAGAGAGGAGTCGGTATCGGGGGTTCAGAATTCAAGATTCTGGGAGTCCTGATGACAAGGGATCGGGACACTCCATTGTGAAAGTCCCGATATAGACCTAGATCGTCCATCCGTGGAGGACATGTGGCGGAGATCGAGAGTCCATCGGTATTTCAGATACAGAGGATTTGAGTTGACAAAGGATTTGCGTTACTGGGGGTTGCAAGTCACTAAATCGTGAAACAACGAGGACCGTTCATCTGAGGGAGGACACGTGGATGATAATTCCTCGACCCCTCTCTGCCTTTGCAAGAAATGCATGAACAGGATCCCTTCGGAGGATCCCAGGGTCTATAATGATCGTTTGATTTAAGAAAGAGATGCAGGCATTAATGCCACAACCCCTTCTTTTTCCAATGCAAGAGATGAAAGAATCAGGACCATAGACCCCATGGTCCATGGAAGTGCCTGGACCGTCCATCTATAGAGCACACGTGGCAGCTGGTAAGCGCTTCAGCATTTCAACACCCGAGAAACAAAAGGGCAAAGAACCCTTGTCTTCACGAGTCGTGAAATTCTAATCACCGAAGCCTAGAAATGGCACGAGGTGTGATTAAGATTGAGAAAATCCAGGATCTGATTGTGACCGTTGATCATCCCAAAAAGACCACGACCATTGATCTTGGTTGAGGGTCGCTGCCGTCCATTGAAGGGACACGTGGGTGCCAGTTGAGGTTTTGGCGTTTCAACATCCGGGGAACCAAAAGGAAAGAAACCTTGCCTTCACGAGTCACGAAATCCTGATACCCAAAATCCCGTGGACCATTGGATCCACGCTCCTAAGAGCCATCGATCTCTTACATGACTTTCCATATCAGAATTTGGAGATTTGAATGATGAAGAGTCTTGGAGTTGTTGCATTTCTAACTCTCGAGTACTGAAACCCCGAAAGGATCCATACCGTTGGATCAGGGGAGGCTTACGACCGTCGATCTCCCTTTGGAGGGAAACTTTGGAGACCTTAGAAGTTTCAGGGATTTGAATGGGGAAAGGTAGAAGTTGTGTATCGCGATTCCCCGAATCGCGAAAAGCTGATAATCTCTTCGTTGGCTTAAGCACGTGGACACAATATAGGGTCACGTGGACGAGACCCTAAGAGAGAAACTTGCCCCTCGCTAGCCCTGCCGGGGTTCAACGTTTTGCTGTTTCAATCTTCGAGGTTTGCAGAGTCGAGCGACTCGACGTTTCGGTAGCACTGAGTCGCGAAGTGCAAAAAGACGCTGTGCTGATTTGGCCTATAGTCGTGAACTACAACCACATGGAGGTGGAAAAAGGAAAGAGCTAGCCTATGCTAAGCCCCATAGGACTTCGGGGATTCTGATCGTTGAGAAATCAACGAAAAAGTTTGATTTTCATAGTGGGTATGTGACACAAACAATCTTCTAACTTATCAATATAAATGTTGAAAATGGTAGGGTATAGGGGACAACCTTGCTTGACTCCTATATTACAGTTAATTTCTTCCGACCAACCCTCAGCGTTACTAAACTTGGCAATAACTTTCTCATATAGTCTTATTGTAGCAGCTCTTAACTCGAAAGGGACTTTAAGATCTTCTAACCTATTCTAGAGGTTACTCCTAGGCACGATGTCAAAAGCTTAATTTTTCGACCATATATATATATTTATATATAATGGTCAAAACATTTCAATGGTGTGTTGTCGAGATTGAGGTAAATGTGTAATTTCTTCTATTCTTAACATGGAGTTGACAAGTGGGGAGATGCGTAATTCCTTCTATGCTCAACATGGAGTTACATTAAGAACTAACATAGATCCATATTAACTCTAGGTCTATCATGTGCGGAGTCCCTCTAGGTGAAAACATTTTTTAGACTGAAAAACTTGAGGAAATTTTTGCACACCTATGGATTTGGTCTATTTCTGCCCATCATAGATCCAAAGTTAAGATGGATTCAAAATGATTTTATTTTAATGTTTTTTAGCATATATTTTTCTTGAGTTTGAATTATTAAGTATTTAGAAGGATGAAATTTAGTGATGCTTAAATTTTTCTACTTCACAAGTTGAAAAGACCCATCTGCGAAATAGTGGTGTTGGTGCAAGTTCATGTTCAATGGAATCGTCGAAGATGCCACACACACCAAATTAGGAACAGAAGATGGCACAAACGTCGAAGATGGATTGCAGGTCAAAGATGACACAAACACCAAATTAGGCTCGCAAACCAAGATATTTTCATCAAATTTAACATCTATTTTAATAATAATTTCAATGGAATGAGGTTGAAGAATTATGTAATCTTTGACATCTTCAAAATATCCAATAAAAATACACTTATAACTTTTAGTTTGTAAATATTTCCTTTTTAGTAATGTGAGCGCATGCTACACTATCAAATACACAAAAGTGGCTTAATTTTATTCCATGCTTCTTCTGGTGTTATATTTTTTATAGCCTTTGTGGGAGTGTGATTTACTATGTAATTTGAACATTGTTTGGCTCCCATCCAATAATGAAGACTGAATCCCTTAGCTTGGATCATAGAATTAGCCATTTATTTTAATGTGTGATTCTTTCTCTCAGTAACACCATTTTGTTGTGGTGTATATGGAATAGTATGTTTCATTTGAATGACCTATGTAGTGCAATAACTTGTAAATTTATTTTTCACATATTCGTCTCCATTATTTGTTCTTAACCTTTGAAGTTGAAGTCCCAATTGTTTTTCTACAAGGGTCTTGTAGGCTAAAAACTTATCAAAAAATTCATTCTTAAGTTTTAATAAGTAAACCCAAGTGCGTCTGGAGAAATCATAAATTAAGGTTAAGAAATAATTGCACCCAGAGAAAGAAGGAGAATAAATCATACCACACAAATCACTATGAACAAGTTGCAAAGGGGTTGAGGCATGCCAGGGGGCACGCTTGTCAAAATTATCCTGATGATGTTTGTTGAGAACACAACCAACAAAAACACCATCTCTGCAAGAAACAAGAGGAATACCAATCACCAATTGTTGATTACATAGTTGTTGTAATGAGCAATAGTTTAAATGATGAAACTTCTCATGTCAAAGTTTTCTCAAGTCATCTCTATAAGCAAAAAAACTAATGGAAAAGATGATGACCCAAAGTTGTCAAACTTGTACAACCTGGTAATATCATCAACAATTCTAGTTGCGGGGGCATGCTTAGGATATTTTAAATCCTTGATTACAACTTGGTGAGGTGAAAACTCTACGTTTTTACCTTCACCTGAATGAGTGATCTAATACATTGATAGAAGATTGCAAGAAATACTCGGAAGCATAATACATCATTGAAATGACCATTATCTACCTAAATTGTTCCAAACCCCACAACACTAAGAGATCGTTCATCACCAACAAATATTTTCTTGGTATTACATTCATTAAGAGTAGAAAAGATGGCTTTATCCTTAGCCATGTGATAAGATGTTCCAGAATCAATAAGCCACTCATTAGAAGAAGAAATATAATTTGCATTGAAGAAACCAAAAATAGAAAGTGCATGTCCATGAGAAGAAGAAGAAGAATCAATACTAATGTTGTGATTCTTCATTGTTGCTTCTAATGCTTTCATCTTTTAAAAAAAATTAGACTCCACACGACCATCTTTCCCACAAAATTTTCAATGTATGTTTGTCTTCTTACTTTTGTATTTTTCTCCTTTGTCACCATTAGGAGTAGAAGATGGTTGACAGGGTTTGGGACCCTTTTTTTGTTTTTTTTTTGTGGCGAGGATGTTTTTTCTTGGGATCCTTGGATTTATCTTTCTTTTGGGCCACTAAGGCTTTGTTGGATGTACCTGCAGTGTTGATCCATCCAAGTTGTCCAAGCTTATCTTGCTGTCGAATCAGAGCATCACAAAAAGAATCAAGAGAGGGTTATTTATAAGCAGTCCTTAGATATTTCGGGGTGGCATAAGGTATATATAAAGACAATATATGCACTACCAAAATTAGCAAGAATAACATATATGCATTGGTCTTACTTTAATTGTATTTTGAAGTTTATACATAAAAGTCTAAGTGTTATAAATTTAGATAAATAATATTCAATATAAGGAAAATAATTTAGACTTAAAGTCATTAATTGATTTTATAACAGGTGGGCTTGAATAATATTGTGTTTACCAAACACAACTTGAAGCTTTTCCCAAGCTTCATCAAGAACAAATTAATTCATTGAAGGTGAAGCCTTAAATTAGGAGAGATGGAAATTTCAATAAGTCCATGTGCTTCATCAATATTATTATCCCATTTGAATTTATTTCCATCATCAGTGGGTTCTTGTTCTTTTCCAAAGTTAATTCTGTACAATCCTTTACTTCTTAGTAAATCCTGCATATGGGTTTTCCATGAGAACTAGTTGGCGCTAGTAAGAAAAATATCACTAGGAGAAGCCATATTAAAATATGCAGAGAATGTGGATTTAAAGGCTAAAACTAATGGTTTGGATGGAAATTTCTTGAGAAAATAGGTTGTTTAAAAAAACACCACTGAAAACGGACTTCGGATGTGAAAGTTACTCCCTTTTAAAAAAAGGCATAAATGGTAACCAAAGAGCCACATGACAAGTAGAAGTTGGTCCACATGGTGATGCTCCTCCTTATCTAAATTTACATATAAGATCACTTTTAAATAAGTTACTTATGAAGTGATCCACTTTTATAGAATAAGTGGGAATCACTTTTATAATGAAGTTACTTTGTAAATTAAAGTTGCATGAAAAAAAGAGTAACTAAAAGGAATGTTAAATATACTTATAGTGATTCACTTTTATAAATGAAGTGAAATACACTTTGCAACGGATGCATGCAAATTTTTAAAAAAGTAGCAAAAAAGAGACTTGAACTCTAGACCTCATACTTAATAAAGTAACTTTAACCAAGTGAGCTAGAGAAAAACACAATATAATATTAAGAAGGAGGATGAGGATGGTTTTTGTTGATGTTGTTGTTGTTGTGGTGGTGGTGGTTTTCATCATTGAGACAACATTGAAGTGAGTGCTCAAAAAACCTTCTTTTCATGTGTTCACACTTCTCGATAGAAACAAGGGGTTATATCTCGATTAGCTTACCCGAAAAACAAAAGGTTTCTCTCTGTTTCAGCTTTTCCAAGATCACACGGAGCACACGGCAAAGAGAATATCCAGACATGAAAACGCTTCCCTCTCTATTTATGATTTTCTGAGTTCCAAGAGTAGGGAATATAACATATGAAAACTGGAAAGAGTGGCAACCCAGGACAAAAATTAGAAAACCAAAATATTATCTGTTGGAATACTGAGAGGGGGGGTGAATCAGTATTACCCTTTTTCAACAATTAGCAGTTAATTTTTTTTTTTAATTACCACAATAGATCAACAATGGACTTGTTTGTAAAATCAATTATATAAATATAATTAATAGGAATTACAAGGCTTTATAAAGAATAGTGAAGGACACCAATCCTTTTTAGAGCACCAATACTAGGAGACACAAATCCCCTTCTTCAGGGCACCAACCCTAGGAAGCACCAAATCCCTTATTTTTTAGGGCACCAACCATAGGAAGCACCAACTCCCTTGTCTTTAGGGCACCAACCCCAGTAAACACCAAATCCCTTATATTACACTTATTTAGTAAAAAATATGAATCCTTCCGTGCTCCTTCCTTCCACCCTCACTTCATAAGAATCACCAATTCTTCTTCTTGGACTCTGCTATTTTTTTGATCTTTTGATCTGGACTGTAGAGACACTTCTTCTTCACCGTTCTTCCTCGCTTATATAGTCACCCAACTGGTGTGAGATATGAATCATTGTGTCCCTTTGTTTGGACCATCACACCTCTTTAATTAGATTAACAAAAATAAAGTTTGTTTTTCTTCATTATTATTCAAACATTATCATGAAGGATTTTCAAATCAGTTAGAGTGTTTTTCATAAATTGATCACTGATATAGATCGATTTAATTTTTAACTAGATTCCATGTCTCTACAAATATTGCAGAAATCGAATTCTGCGGAGGTGCTTCCTTCAATCCATTTACATATGACCATATGTGCAAAACCACAGGCTTATTGATTTAAGCAATGTTATGAGTGCTTCACAACTTATGTATTTATAACCCGTGACCAGGGGATGGAACCTAGTCCTCCGAAATTTGGCCTTCAGGCATTTTCTCTTTCATCCAGTCTTTTGAAGTTTTAACCTCTCACAAGGATTGATCTAATGGTTAGCATGATTCCTGGAACCAAATCAACGATCTAGTTTTGATCCTTACACTATCCTTCCACTGCTTTATCCAACGACCATGACTTAATCAAAGGTTGAGATGGACGACCACTATTTACTTCGGGGCTTCGAGGTTTTAGAGGTTTGGGTAATTGTTGTTCCAATTTCCAATGGAGTTGGTCAGCATAGAAATTGTCAACATGGGAGTTCTTACGTCATATTTCCACTAATTTTTGATCTAACTGTCATGTGAGAATCTAGAGGATCTTAGATAAATGATTAGCACTGACTTCGGATTTTGGCGCTTTGGGTAGTTGTTGGTTTCCCCTAAAGGACAAACTCCCGGAGTGACATAACTTTCTAACATCACTGCTGACTTGGCATTGGTCGAGTGGCTACCACATGTTACTTATATTTGTGACTTACGTGTACCTAAAAATGCCAACTGGACCTTGACACTTGTCACCATTTGATTGTGCCACATGTCCTTATTGACGTGGTCTTTACTTATGTGGATTTCCTGATATGTCACATGTCCTCCTTTTGGATCTAATGGTCATAGGTTCATTTGAATCCTTGATCCAACGACTGTGATTTGTTCTAGACCAATGGTCTAGATTCATTTCGGAGTTCGGGACTTCGGGTTATTCACTTTTCCCACTTTCCAATTCTCCCGAAGTGATATTACCCGAATAAACCTCGAGTAACTTGACTTCATCTAATGATCCTTCTTTGACGCGAAAAGCTTAACACGATCCAATGGTTGTTAGGAATCTGGGTATTCGAGATCTTGTGAATCCTTTATCCAATGACTGTGATCATTTCTAGATCAATGGTCTAGATTCATTTCGGCCTTCATGACTTTGGGTTATTCTCTTTTCCCACTTCCCAATTCTCCCTGAGTGAGATTCCCCGAATAAACCTCGAGTAACTTGAATTCATCTAACGATCCTTCTTTGACGCGAAAATCTTAACACGATCCAACACTTGTCATGATTTCATTTATTCGAGATCTCGTGAATCCCTAATCCAATGACTGTGATTAGTTCTAGATCAATGGTCTAGATTCCTTTAGGCCTTCGAGACTTTGGGTTATCTGCTTTTCCCACTTCCCAATTCTCCGGGAGTGAGATTCCCTGAATAAACTTCAAGTAACTTGACTTCATCTAACGATCCTTCTTTGACATGAAAATATTAACACGTTCCAATGGTTGTTGGGATTTCAACTATTCGAGATCTCGGGCCTTTGGCCTTGCTTATCCTATCCTTCCATTTTATTTTGATTAGACTGTCAATAGAACTCCTGAAATGTTTCTTAGATCGGACGATTCATGTCCTTCCTTGATCTTAATGGCCGGGAAACCATCAGAAGCTCCTACTTCAGATATGACGATTGAGATTTAATCCTTCCCAACCTATGACTTCACCTCGATCTAACAATCTTGGATTGTCCCGAAATAAGAATGAACGACTCATGTGTGTCATCTCTTCTGAGCTTTGATTAACGTTCTTTCTTTTGATCTGTTCATCGCTATTTCTCCTGAGATTTTAATAATTGTTTGTGCATTATTTTATGTATTGATATTCAGTTGCTAACCCTCCTAAGATCTGAATTCCTTTTGTACATGGATCTCTGCATGCTCTGATCTCGTGCAATCTAATACGCTACCTCGCCTGAGATTTTAGGATCTCAAAGACATATAATGATAATACCATATTGATATTCTTAACATCAATTCCATAATCAACATTGATCATTTTGGCCTTGTTTGACATCAACGCCAACATCATAACACCATTTACAACATTCTCCCCCTTTGGAATTGATGGCAACCTTTTTCTTTTTGATATTTATTCCTTTATCAATTTCCTCCCCCTTTGAAAGCAATGGCAGAGGGGACATTTCTTCGCTCCCCATGTGGCAGTGCTCCCCCTGACCATGTGCCTTTTCTGATATGATTTACGGTTTTTAATGAGGTTTTTGAATTACTCATATATTCTGTCGAAGATTTTCAAAATTACTCATGGGAAAAGGTTTTTTGAAAATGTACACAATCGGTTCTTTGGTGTCTACATACACTATTTTAATTATTTTTTGGGTAACCTGATCTCTTAGGAAATGGTATTTAATTGGGATGTGTTTGGTTTTAGAATGCATGACTAGATTTTTAGAGATACTTATGGCACTAGTGTTATCACAGTTAATAGTAATGGGATTATTATATATTATTTGTAGGTCTTCTGAAGTTTGCTTCATCCAAAGAACTTGTGTGCAGTAGGATGCAACAATAATGTATTCTTCCTTTGCTATAGAGAGTGATGTGGATGTTTTTTTTTTCTTAACCATGCTACCATAATTTTTCTTAAGAAAAATTCTCCTCCACTAGTGATCCAGATTCAGATCTAGGAGCTTGATGGGGCTCAGAAAGGCCTATAAATCAATTTTCTCATAATGTCTTAAAAATGGACATGTACGTAGGAATCGTTTATAGGAAACCAATGCAACTTGAACGAGATCAAACAAACGTCGTATTCTCCTGATATCACATTCTGTTCATTTTTCTAAACAGGTAAAAAGTCAAATAGGTCAATAGGCAAAAATTCAACACTGACGTCATGCTGACGTGGAAATGTGACACATGGAAGCAGGTCGTAAAGATGATGTGGCAGGGGCATAGTGAAATGCTGAGGTGATGGGAGAAGGTGGACCAACTGGGAGGTGACATGTGTCACCAGTGAAAGGGTGACACATGGCACGCCCGTACTATGACATGTGGCAGGTGTGATTTGACGTGGTCGATTTCTGACTGGGAAAGAATGCTGACATGTGGACCATATGAAATTTAACAAGTGGCATCAGACTCAATGAATAGGGTGGTGAAATGTGGCCCATAATTGGGCTACCACGTGGCACCTAAGTGTTGGTCGAAGTGCTCATATGCAAAATAGTTGGGAGTTTGCAGGATTCGAACTCGGGACCTCTGATGGGAGGCTACGCCTTAGGAAAAGTTATGATTTCCATTGGGCTGCTCATGTTACTTGTTAAAACAAAGGGTGGAACCCTTATTTAAAGTTTAAATATTGTTTAAATGGAGGCAGAAAGGGTTGGGGCTAGGGTCCAACCCATGGTTATGTGTGAAGCATGCGCCCAAATCCCATCATATACGATGCTCCATACAACATCTTAGCACAAGGGTTAATGTGATTGGCGTGGGTCCTATGGGCAGGGAACCTCCACACGGAAACCAAGGGTGGTGACCACATTTTAAGGCGCATATATGGTAGGCACGGTCCCATGTTCACATGCCATGTGACCTGGTATTTTGGGCTAGGGGTCATCGCGCAACCCTTGTGGTTGGCACTTGTCCACCTTATGTGCCATATGACCAAGTTAAGGGGGAACGTGCCCAAGGAAAGGGGATTAGCCGATAATTTTCTCTAAAGTGGGTATTTTGACCATATACTAGTTGATTTGTGAAGATTTTTTGGGCATTTTTTGGTTATTTTGCCATATCTTGGTGGATATTGGCCCAATTTGAGTGCCACAAGAAGTGGGTTGTTGGGATTTGATCCCTCTACCTCATGGCTATATAAAACAAGCCATTGTGAGGTTTAAAAGGCAACAATAAGCAACAATAATCTTGAAGGAAGTTGAGAAAGAACTTGCCAAGGTCAAGTTGTCTTGAGCAGTGAAGAGTAGTTGAGGTTTGGAGGCAGTTTCTAGGAGTTCTACTACTGCTTTTTCAATGCCTTCTGTTGCATCGGGTTCCTAAGACAGATAAAAATACAACTGAGTCAGTCAGAGACCTATGTGATGTAATTTTGATGCAGATTTTAAGCATTGAATTTTGAATAGAGAAGCCTCCCTCACTGAAGACAAAGGCCCAGAGATGTAGATGAATTTTTCTGAACTCCGTTATCAACTTATGGTGTCCAATCTATTGATTGTTTGATTCCTTGTGTTATCTATTATTTCTCTTCATTTTCAAGTTTTTTTCACTTATATATTCACATGCACTGTCAAAAAAGGTCTTGATAAAATTGAATTCATAGTGCAAAATTGCTAAGCACTGATTTTAGATCAAGTGGTATCAGAGCAGGCTGACCATTGTAGGTTGTGAATAAGCACAAGGAAAAGTTTGAAGAGGGCTAGACTCCACTAGCTCGAGGAGGTTAACCAAACTATTCAATGAGAAAATGATGAACTGCGACGATTGGTGCAAATCCTTGAGGAAGACAGGGAAAGATTGAGAACAATGATGTTAGCAACAAAAGAAATTCCAGTTGGAAGAAGTCCTTCTGTTAGAATCCCGAGCCCTGTCAGGGATGATGTAACTCATCCATTCTGTAGAAAATATGATGAGGAGGATTCATATACTCCTACTACTCCAGTTGAGGAGCAGTCAGTAGGAGAGGCCATTGGAACATTCTCTTCGCAACAGAAATCACTCATTACACTCCAGCTTATCCTGTAGCTGATCAGGAAGTGGATTTTGACCATCAGGATATTGCAACATTTGAAAAAAATACCAAAGGAATTGGTATGAGAATGCTATACAAGTTCGGATACAGGAAAGGACAAGGTATTGGAAAGTATGGCCAAGGAAAAACTGAGCCGATTGAGGTGGGAGAACGACCACTCCATGAAGGATTGGGTTACCCAGGAGAATCTTATGATGACAACAATCCAGTGTTTTGTTGCACACACTCTCGGAATTTCAGAAATGATGCTGAAGATTGTTGGGAGAGACATCCAGAGCTGACACCGGAATGGTTTCAAAATTGTCAGAGCAAACAAGCAGCTCGATCCAGTAGCGAAGTGAACAATGAGTCATGAAAGAAAGGTAAAAAGGTTGAAAGGTATAAATCTCATTCACCTGCCTTTACTGACAAACATGCTAGAGTCATGGAACTTATCAAAAGAATGATTCCATGCACATTTTGTGGCAATCATAACCATTGTGTTGCAGTATGATGGAAACAAAAAGTATATGGAAAAAAAATCATGGCGACAAGGAGTACGCGAAGATTAGATGACACAACACTGCAGGTCAAGAAGAATTTGCGTGAAAATTCAACGCAACCAAGGAAAGAGTCAGAGAAATCCAATGGGGATTCATCTAAGTCGGGGCAAGGCACCATCAAATTTCTTCAAGCATGAAACACTTTCTCACATTGTCAGAATAATGGATATTGTGAATATAGTTGTTGGAATATGAATCCAGGGTTGAGACATTCCACAAATCCTACAAGGCCAGAGAAGAAGAAGGACGTTGCAGAAGGACATAAGAAGGATGTTGTAGAAGAGCATGAGAAGGACGTTGCAGAAGGACATAAGAAGGATGTTGTAGAAGAGCATGAGAAGGACGTTGCAGAAGGACAAAAGAAGGATGTTGCAGAGAATCAAAGGAGTGAATGTAGCACTTCGTTGGTAGGAGATGGGTTGTCCGCCTAGAACTGGGCAGATTTTATGCCCTCTATGTAAATCAAGTTAGTGTCAGTTCTCATTGATGTAATAAAAGTGATTTGATTTATGAAATCAATTATTGGGTCTAGTTAATGTTTATTGAGTCTAGGATGTTTTTTTTTAGTTGATTGATTTAAGGATGTAGTCAATTGATGTAATAAACTTTTGGGAACCAAAAGGTCTTTAGTGGGAAGGCATGATCCAAATTCGGATCCAGGAGCTTGATGGGGCTCAGAAAGGCCTAAAAATCAATGTTCTCAGAATGTATTCAAAACAGACTTGTGTATATTCCTCAATGATACGAACCCAATGCAACTTGAACAAGATCAAACAAACGTCGTATGCTCCTGATATCACATTCTTTTTGTTTTTCCAAACAGGCAAAAAGTCAAACATGTCAACATGAAAAAAGTCAATGCTGACATCATGCTGATATGGAAATGTGACACGTGGAAGTAGGTCATACAACTGACGTGGTAGGGGCATAGTGGACTGCTGACGTGGTAGGAGCAGGTGGACCAACCGAGAGGTGACACATGGCATGCTCGTATTATGACACGTGGAAGGTATGATTTGACGTGGCCGGTTGTTGACTGGGAAAGCATGCTGATACGTAGACCATCCAACAATTGACAAGTGGCATCAAAATCAATGAATAGGTTGGTTCCATGTGGCCCAGAATTGGGTTTCCACGTGGCACCCAGGTGTTGGTGGAAGTGTTCATATGAAAAATAGTTGGGAGTTCACAGGATTCGAACTCGGGACCTCCGATGGGAGGCTACGCCTTGGGGAAAGGTCTGATTTCCATTGAGCCACGCATGTTACTTGTTAAAAAAAAGGGTGGAACCCTTATTTAAATTTTAAATATGGTTTAAATGGAGGCGGAAAGGGCAGGGGCTACGTGCCAACCCACGGTTATATGTAAAGCATGCACCCACATCCTAACGTATATGACACTCCATACAAAAAATTGATGCAAGGATTAATGTGATTGGCATGGGTCCTATGGGCAGGGAACTTCCACACAGAAACCAAGGGTGGTGACCACAATTTAAGGTGCATATATGGTAGGCGCGGTCCCATGTTCACATGCCATGTGACCTGATATTTTGGGCTAGGGGTCAACGCGCATCCCTTTGGGTTGGCACTTAGCCGCCTTATGTGCCATATGACCAAGTTAAGGGGGCACGCACCCAAGGAAAGGGGATTATCCCATAATTTTCTCCAAAGTGGGTATTTTGACCATATAATAGTGGATTTTTGAAGATTATTTGGGCAATTTTTGGTTATTTTTCCATATCTTGGTGGATATTGGCTCAATTTGAGTGCCATAAGAAGTAGGTTGTTGGGATTTGATCCCTCTACCTCATGTATATATAAACCAAGCCATTGTGAGGATTAAAAAGCAGAAATCAGTAGCAATAATCTTGAATCACGTTGAGGAAGAACTTGCCAAGGTCAAGTTGTCTTGAGCAGTGAAGAGTAGCTGAGCTTTGTAGGAAGTTTCCTGGAGTTATACTACTCCTTTTTCAGTGCTGTCTATTGCGTCGGGTTCCTGAGACAAAGAAGAATACAACTGAGTCAGTCAGAGACCTATATGATGTAATTTCGTTGCCTATTTTAAGCATTTAATTTTGAATAGAGAAGCCTCGTTCACTGAAGACAAAGGCCCGGAGACATAGGCAAATTTTTACGAACTCTGTTATCAACTTTTGGTGTCCAATATGTTGATGGTTTTCTTCCTTGTGTTATTTGTTATTTCTCTTCATTATTAAAGTTTTTGTCTCTTATATATTCACATGCATTGTTAGAAAAGGTCTTGATAAAATTGAAGTCAATAGTGCGAAATTTCTAAGCACTGATTTTAGATCAACTGGTGCTTTTCCTATCATCTATTCTACCGACCCAATCTGCATCAGTATATGCAGTTAGATTGAAGTCGTTATATTTTGGATACCATAATCGAATTTCTAGGGTGCCTTATATGTATCTGAATATTCTTTTTACTTCTTTTAAGTGAGTTTATTTAGATACTACATGTGTCTTACAACCCGCATGATGTTAGGTCTTGTTGTTGTTGAATAGAAAAAACTTCCAACCATTGATCTATGCATCGTTTGGTCCACTTTTGGTGAGTCATATTATAGGCTTAGTTTACATCTAGTGACCATGGGAGTACTCATAGGTTTACTGTCTTCCATTTGAAATTTCTTTAGCATTTCCTTGATATATTTGGCTTTGGAAATGAATATTCCATTTTCTGTTTGATTTACTTGTAAACCTAAGAAAAATGACAATTCTCCCAGCATAAAAATTTCAAACTCTTCTTGCATTTTGGTTGCAAAATTTATTCTTATTGTAGTGAGATTACTCCCAAATATGATTTCATCTGCATATACCACCACAACTATCATGTTTTGATCCTAAATTTTGATGTATAGGTTGTTGTTAGTAGTCCCTCTCTTATATCCTTGTTTTTGTAGGTATTGATCAAGCCTAGAGAACAATGCTTTGGGGGCTTGTTTAAGACCATACAGGTCCTTTTTCATCTTGCACACATAGTCCCGATTTTCTGATAACATGAATCCTTCTGGTTGCTCAACATAGAATTCTTCTTCTAGTGTTCCATTAAGGAATGCTGAATTGGCATCCATCTGATAGATTTTGAAATTTCTGAAGCATGCAAATGCCAGGAAATTTTTGATGGCCTCAAGTCTTGCTACTAGGGAAAAAGTATCTTCAAAATCAATACCTTCCACTTGGGAATATCCTTTGCACACTAATCTGGATTTTATTTTTATAATTTCTCCATTTTCATTTAGTTTGTTCTTGAAGATAAACTTGGTTCCTATCACATTCTTGTCCTTGGGTTTTGGAACTAGTTCCCAAGTCTGATTCTTCTCTATTTGGTCTAGTTCTTCCTTCATTGATTTTATCCAATATTTAATTTTGATATCTTCTTTAACTAACTTAGGTTCTATTAGGGATAACATTGATTTTTCTAAGTCAAAAGCGAGTTTCCTTCTTATTTCCACTCCCACACTTTTATCTCCAATAATATGGCTTTCATGATGATTATTTTGAACTCTTTTTGATGGAGCTCTTGTTTCTTCATTCTCTTCTTCATCAGTATGTGGTTTATTTTCCCATGTTTCATTATTATCATCTTCTTGCTGAGCTTCTACATCATCATCTTCCTATTGAGATTTTACATCATCATCTTCTTGTTGAGATTTTTTATCAATGCCTTGGGATATGCATTTTTTTAGATCATCTATATTTACATTGGAACTTTCAAGTATCTTTAGTAGTCTAAGATTATAACATCTATATTATTTCTTATTAGATAAATATCCTAAGAATATTCCTTCATCAGATCTTGTATCAAACTTTCCTAGGTTATTTCCATCATTCTTTATGTAACATTTACTTCCAAAAGTTCTAAAGTTTTTTACAGATGCTAGCCTTCCAAACCATAGTTCATAAGGGGATTTGTCATGGTTAGGTCTCAACTGAGCTCTATTAAGTATGTGGATTGCTGTGTAGATTGCATCTCTCCAGAATTTGACTGGAAGCTTGACTTCATTTAGCATGGTTCTTGCATCTTCTTGAACTGTTCTAATTTTCCTTTCTACCACCCCATTTTGTTGAGGAGTCATGGTAGATGAAAATTGTCTTTTGGTACCATGATTTTCACAGAATTAAATGAACTCTTTAGAGGTGAATTCTCCTCCATTGTCTGATCTCATAAATTTAATTTTGAGATCTGTTTCATTTTCTACAATGTCTTTGTATATTTTAAATTTATCAAAGGATTCTGATTTTTCTTTTACAAAGAATACCCATGTCAATCTTGTATAATCATCAAATATCAACATAAAATATTGTTCACTATAAGTACTTTTTGTTCTGGTTGGTCGACATAGATCCGTGTGAATAAGCTCTAATGGTTTTGTTGTGGAATTCTCTTTTGTTTTGAACCCAACTCTTGTTTTCTTTCCTATTTGACAATGTTTAGAAATAGAATCTGAAGGCTTAATCACTTTTGGCAGGTCCCTAACTGCCTTTTTATCGTTGTCTTTGATCAACTTGTCAAAGCTTAAATGTCCCAACCTTTTATGCCATAGCTAGCTTTCATCTACTTGGATTAAACAAAATTTTTCTTCTTCATCTATAGTAAGGATGTACACATTGCTAGATGTTCTTGGTACAACTACCACTAGCTTTCCAGTGTCCTTTTTTCTAATCTCACATTTCTGAGAATCAAAGGTAAGTACGTGACCCTGATCACATGTCTGACTTACACTTAGGAGATTTCGTTTGAGATTTTCCACCAGAAGTACATCTTCTTCTTTGGTTTTATTATTTCCCAGTATCTTGGCTGACATGTTATCTCCAAAAGTTACTTTTCCTTTTCCTTTCTTATTTAACTTGATAATTTAACTTTGATCTTTAGTCACGTGTTTGGAAAAACCACTGTCTGTATACCACTCACATCCTTTATTTCTTGCATATAAGGCTACATTGCACTCTGCTTGCTTTTTCTTCCATATTTTTTGATTATGGGGGAAAAAATTCTTTTTATCATATTTTGGAAATCTACATTCACTGGTTTTATGGCCATACTTGTTGCAATATTGGAATTCACTATTGAAGTCTTGCAAAGGAGAAAATGAATTATAGTTTCTCTTCTCTGTATTGGACTTATTTTTCTTATATCTTTGGACATTTCTACGATTGTATTGTCCATAATCTTTGCAGTGTACTTCCTTATGTCCAAAATTATTACAAGAGTAACAATATCCAATAAATAGATATTTAGGGGGATTCCTTCTGATGATTTTATTTTTCTTGTCATCTTTTACTCTAATAGGGAGTATTGATTTTTATTTATGTGTAACAATTTTTAATGGTATCATTTTTACCTTATTATCTTCTTTTCATAACGAGTTTTTCAGAGCATTTGCATCACTGATTGGTTTCTTGATAGATCCTTGTGATGTAGAAGTTGATTCTTGGGTGTATCCCAAATCAGTCTTGTTGTTTGGTGTAAGGTCTCTCCAACAAAGCCTTAAAAACATAAGTTTAAATAGAGAAATGCTATCCTAAATTCTTTACAATTTATTATTCAGCATATAACCATTCTTTATTCATCATATAACCCTGTTCAACATAATTAAAATTTATGAGAAGCATGATAATAAACCACATAACACAACATAATAATGAAAATACCTCAAACTGATGATGTTCTCCAACTCTGCCCAAGATCTTCCCAAAACTGACTAACCTCCCAACCATCTAGGAACAACCTATCTAGCTCCCTAGCTCCAGGATTCCTTACGGTTTCCTGGCCCCCAAGCCCAAAATTCCCAGCAACAGGTGCCCCCTGTGACAATCCTCCAACAAGCTCCTCAAGAAAAACCAGTAATACAATCCTCCAGCAAGCTCCTCCTGCAAAACCAGTAATACAGTCCTCCCCATATGAAAATAATGCTATAAAAATAAGTACCCCCTTCCCGAGTGTTTCCCCCCTTTTCTTATTCAAAACCTTCTCCCTTCATTAAACCTCACCCACCTTATCCATGCAAGTGGGGTGGCAGTACGAGACGATAGGCATCGGGTCCATTTTTCTCTTGGATTTTGAATGGTCCTATAAATCGAGGTGACAACTTTGTCCCCTTCCCGAACCGAATGATACTCTTATTAGGCCTGATACAAATGAAAACCCGATCTCCCACTTTATAACTTCGGTTAGTCCTGTGTGCATCCGCATAGCTTTTCTGTCTATCCTGTGCTTCCTTTAGTCTCTGCCTAATCTGAATCACCTGTTCCTCCATCTCTTGAATCAATTCTGGCCCAACTGTTAGTCAGTCTTCTAACCTCTCCCAACTCAACAGTGTTCTGCATGGCCTTCCATACAGAGCTTCATAGGGTGGCATTCCAATGGAGCTATGAAAACTATTATTGTAGGCAAACTCTACCAAAGGTAGGTACTTCTCCCAATGGGTTTGATTATCCATAAAATACATCCTAAACATGTCTTCCATGACTTGATTTACTTTCTCAGTTTTCCCATCTGTTTTTGGATGATAAGCGGTGCTTAAGTTCAACTGAGTCCCCAATGCTGACTACAAACTTGTCCAAAACCTAGAAGTGAATCTGGAGTCCCTATCTGAAATGATGTTCTTYGGTATCCCATACAAACAGATGACCTCACTTACAAACATGCATGCCACATCAGTGACATCGTAAGTGTCTCTAACCAGAATAAAATGGGCACTCTTGGTTAACTTGTCAACTATTATGAGAATGGAATTGTGTCTATGAGATGTGAGCGACAATMCCACAACAAAATCCATAGAAATGACTTCCCACTTGGACATAAGAACATCATGTGGTTGTAGGAGTCCAGCCGGGTGATGGTGGTYGGTTTTCACTTGTTGACACTCTAGGCACTTGGMAATGAAATGGAGTACATCGCACTTCATGCCTACCTAGAAGAAGAGCTTCCTCATGTMTGCGTACATTTTCTTCACACCCGGATGCACACAATAAAGTTCTCTATGGGCTTCCTTTAGTATGATGCTTCGAATATCCCCACCTTCAGGGATGTACATCCTTCCTCGATATCTTAATAGTTCGTCTGCTTCTAGACTATATCCTTCATACTTTGGATCTAATTGCCTCCCACTCTGGAGGTTTGAAGTAACCTTTAAATACCAACTGTCTCCAAGGAGTTGCATCAACACACGTTCCCTTAGATTGACTTTTAAGGGTACCAAGGAGAAGACACGTGGTCTCCTACTCAAGGCATCCGTGACCACATTTTCTTTTCCCTTGATGCAAAAAATACCAAAATCGTACTCACTCATAAACTCACTCCATCGCCTTTTCCTAGCATTCAGATCCCTTTGAGTGAAGAGATGTTTTAAACTTTGATGGTCCATTTTGAGCTCAAAATTTCGCCCCACTAGATAATGCCTCCAAAGTTTCAGAGCTAGCATTACAGTTGCCAACTCTAAATCATGAGTAGCATAAAGCTCCTCGTGTTTCTTCAACTTCCTTGACACATAAGCTATCGCTCCTCCATCTTGCAATAGCATGGCCCCCAACGCTTGCTTCCAGGCATCTGTGCAGACTGTGGAGTCCTTTTCCATATCCGACACTCGTAGAATTGGTGCACTAGTTAGTAACCTCTTAAGCTTGATGAATGCACTATCACATTCTTCTGTCCATTCATACCTGACCCCCTTGCACTGCAAAGTGGTGATGGGTTTCCCTATTTTAGAGAACCCTTCCAAAAATCTCTGATAATAGCCTACTATCCCCATGAAGCTTCTTACCTCATGAGCATTTTTCAGCACTGGCCATTCCATAATGGCCTTTACCTTTTCTAGGTCCACATAGATTCCTTCACCGGAAATGATATGACCTAAATAGTGGATTTCTTTATGGAAGAAGGAACACTTCGACAAATTCCCATACAATTTGTTCTCTCTAAGGAATGACAACACCACTCGCAAGTGTTCCTCATGCTCTCTTTCATTCTTGGAATAGATGAGGATATCATCTAGAAAGACTTGTACAAAGTAATCCAAGTACTTTCGGAATACACCATTTATGAGGATCATGAATACTGATGGCGCGTTGGTCAATCCGAAAGGTACTACAACGAACTCGTAATGCCCAAACAGAGTTCGAAAGGTAGTTTTAGGAATATCATCTTCGTTAATCCTTAACTGGTGATACCCTAATCACAAATCAATTTTTGAGAATATCATTGCTCCTTTCATCTGATCAAAGAGATCATCTATTCATGGCATTGGGTACCTATTTTTCACTGTAGCATAGTTCAAGTCCCTATAATCTATACACAGTCGTAAGGAACCATCCTTATTCTTCACAAAAATTACTGGTGCACCCCAAGGTGAGACACTGGGCCTTATTAGCCCTAAGTCGAGTAGCTCCTTCAACTGCATCTGTAACTCACAAAGTTCTGGTGTTGTGATCCTATATGGAGTCTTGGAAATTGGTTCTGCACTAGGTTTTAGATCAATAGTAAAATCAAGCTCCCTCTCAGGAGGTAACCCTAGCAACTCGTTCGAAAAAACATCCTTAAACTCTAAAAATACTGGGTACTGAACCAAGGAGGGTCCTTTCCTTTCATTCATTGCTTCCACTACATATAGTCGACACCCTTGCCTCATGCATCGCTTAACCTTCATAGTTGAGATAAAGCGTAGAGACACCTTTCTCTGTTTACCGTGGATCTCTACTGGCCTTCCTTCATTGTCAACACAAAGCACCCTTTTTGTGAAACAATGTACCATAGCTCGATGGGCTTCTGACCAATCCATTCCAATTATTAGGTCATACGTCCCGAGGGCAGTGACGTATACCTTCAACCTGGTAGTTCACACTCCCAGGGTTACTAGACAATTATCAATGCCAGGTCCTACCGCTTGTTTTCCCCCTGAAGCCATCTCTACTTGTTTAAATTTGTCATGCTCGTAGGCTGCCAACCCACTCTTTTCTAATGCAGAAGGTGAAATGAAACTATCTGTAGCACCATAATCAAATAAAATTTTAACATTGATATGATTTAGCGTACCTGATGACTCCACCACCGTGGATTGATGTTTTTCATGGTGATTATTAACTGCTGCATAAATCTGGTGGCTGCCACTTGATCTTCCCATCGGGGCCTTTCCTTCTCTATGCACAGATCCTGCTTGCAACTCTGGGTAGTCACACTAGTAATGGAGTCCTCCACATCCCCAACATGTAACATGAGATGGAACCTGCACACTACTCTATGATGATCTCTGAAATGATTTCCTTCCCCTGGAACCCTTGCCCCTACTAGCTATTCCTTGAGAAGGTCGTGGACCTGCCTGCATCGTTGGTGATGAACGAGATGCTGCACTCACTGCCATTGAAATACCTGTGGCAACTGTCCTTGGTGTGACTCTATTACCATAAGGAGGTGGCCTAGAGCTCCCTCCTCTGGAGAAGGTCCTAGGGGCCTTCCCCATGAATCCAGGATGATGCGGAAAGGTTGATCGCATAACTCCGTTTAGGCTCATGTGTTCCTCAGCATAACGTTCATTTTCAATTGCTTCTGCTACGGAAGATGGTTTCCACATCCATACCATGGCCCTTATCTTAGGGTTTAACCCATGGAAAAAGAATTCTGCCTGTCGTTGATCATTATCCATGTATGAAACATATTTCACCAACTCCATGAACCTGATCTCATACTCTTCCACGGTCCTGTTTCCCTATAATAGAGCATGAAATTCTCCCACCTACTGTTCCTCGTAGTAAGTTGGTAGATATTTCCTTCAGAACCTTTCCTCAAAAAATTCCCAAGAGACGGTGTCTGGGGTAATGTGAAATTGCCTCTCCAGGTTGCCCCACCAGTTCAAGGCACCATCCCTTAACTGAAAGATTTCTATTTTCACCTTTGATGTGGAAGCATAGTCTCTTAAGGTGAAACATCGTGTCATCCCTTCCAACCATGCTTCTGCATGTTCACTAGCACGACCCCCAACGAACTTTGGAAGTTTGATCTTCTATAGTTCTCTAGTGATGTCCTTGAGTGGAGGCCCTCCCCTTGAATCCCTTGATGCTTTAGGATTACCCATTCTAGATGGTGGGGGCTCCACTTCAATTCATGCTAACTAACGCCCCTTTAAAGTCTCATTTATGGCCTCCAAAGAGTGCAAAATGAGAGCTAATTTAGGCGATGGTGGTGGCGGCGTTGGCGATCCTTGCGACGATGCCCCTCTGCCTTGATTTCCTCGAGTCCTAACCATCCTGTATAATTGAATCTGCATCAACCAAAAGTTTGTCAGGGAGAGTCTAGGGAAATTCACATTTGCGCAACTTAAACTTGAAAACAGGGTTAGGCGTAAGTTTGTTTTTTACTTGTCTGTAAACAAACGTTACTCTCTTTAGGGTAAGTGGCTAGGTCAGGGTTAAAGCATCTAAGCTTGATGTCTTCACCTAAGAAAATTACTGACTCCCTCGCTTGGTAGCTACGCTAGCACTGTACCACACTCGCCAATTCCTCTAACTTACCTTCCTAGCGCACATGAAGCCCCCTCCCCCGTGTCATGGTTTAAGTCCTTACAGTTTTCGTTTAGAAATGATTAATGTGATGTTTAACATAATTTATCATTAACACTAATTACTCACTTAATTAATTAATCATTTCATTTATTAGTCACTAATTAATTAGTCACTTAATTAGTTTTAAATTTAAACATGAATTTAAAACATAAATTTAAATATAATTTAAACATAATTTTAAATATAAATAAATTTTAAAACCATTTTTTTTTATAAAATTTAAACTATATGAAAAAAATGTAAACTATTACAATTATATTTAAAATTTAAACTATATTTAAAAATGTAAACTATTAACATGTTTAAATTATATTTTTAATTTTTAATTTTTTTTTTTAAATTTAAACTACTAATTAAAACCTAAACTATTAAAACTTAAACCCTAAAAAAAATTTAATGTGGGGTAGTGGGTCCTCGCATGAGGCCTGTTATCGCACGGTTTGTAGGAGAGGCTTAGATAGCTTGAGTCAAGGCTTTGAAACCAGCGTAACAGGAGCTTCCCCACCCACTGTCACCTCGATGGGGGGCTCTTTCTATTTAGGAGGGCTAGTCCAAGGGAGACGTCCCTATGTAATCTGGGTTTGAGAAGGGCTAAGGATAATGG
>JASDQU010011456.1:128444-138928 GCA_032191745.1 Picea mariana | reverse complement strand
TCTCACAAAGTGATATTGAACATCAATGTGCTTTGTCTTTGAATGATAAGCAGGGTTCTTCGCCAGAAAAATTGCACTCTGACTATCACACTGTATCCTTACAACTTATTGCACCAACCCAATACCTGAACACAATCTTTGTAACCATACTGCTTCCTTACTTGCATGAGTGGCTGCCATGTATTTAGATTCTGTAGTTGAAAGTGCCACTACAACCTATCTTTTGCTTATCCAACTTATTGCTCCTCCAAACAGGTTAAACACATACCCGCTTGTAGATCTCCTATGATCCAAATCTCCCCAATCTACATCCACAAAGCCATGTATATCCACCACTCTGTCCAATCCCAGTCTTCCTTCGTAGCACAATCCATAGCTAGCAGTGCCACACAAATACCTGAAAACCCTTTTTACTGTTGTCCAATGCTCCTTCCCTGGTTTTGACATATACCTACTCAAAACTCCCACTACATGTGCAATGTCCGGTCTAGTACAGACCATTGCATACATCAAACTACCAACTGCACTCGCATATGGAACATGAGACATGTCCTCCTCTTCTTCATGTGTCTTGTGACACTGATCCACAGATAAATTTACACCAACAGGAATAGGAACCTTGACCGATTTACATTCCTACATATTAAACCTCTGCAATATTGTCTCGACATATTTTCTCTGATTTAACCAGAGTTTTCTCATTTTTCAATCTCTTTTAATTTCCATGCCCAAAATGAAATTTGAAGCACCAAGATCCTTCATGTCGAATTTAGAGGACGACTGAGTTTTCACATCCTGGATAATCTCCTTATTGTTTCCTATCAGCAACATGTCATCCACATACAAGACCAAATAAATCAAATGATCACCAATTAATTTAGAATACACATAGTGATCCTCTTTGCTTCTTGTGAAGACAAGTCCCAACATATAAGTATCAATTTTTTGATATCACATCCTTGGTGATTGTTTTAAACCATATAGGGACTTTTTCATCTTGCATACCAACTCCTTCTTTCATTTCACAGCATAACCTTCTGGTTGCTTCATAAAGATTTCTTCTTCCAGATCCCCATGCAGGAATGCTATCTTTACATCCATCTGTTCTACTTCAAAATCAAATGCAGCAGCAACATATAACATAAATATTATAGAGGTTAACGGAGAAAAAATCTCACCAAAATCAATTCCCTCAACCTAGGAATAACCCTTTGCTACTGACCGAGCTTTGTATTTCTCCACTTTTCCTTCTGCATTCAGCTTCTTTTTAAATACCCATTTGCTGCCAATGGGCTTTCTTCCAGTTGGCAACTCCACTAGATCCCAAGCCTCATTCTTATCCAAAGATGACAATTCTTCTTCCATGGCCCTTTTCCATAGATTTCCATCCTCTGAANCCCTCAACCTAGGAATAACCCTTTGCTACTGACCGAGCTTTGTATTTCTCCACTTTTCCTTCTGCATTCAGCTTCTTTTTAAATACCCATTTGCTGCCAATGGGCTTTCTTCCAGTTGGCAACTCCACTAGATCCCAAGCCTCATTCTTATCCAAAGAATACATTTCTTCTTCCATGGCCCTTTTCCATAGATTTCCATCCTCTGAATCCACTGCCTCCCTGATAGTTCTAGGATTGTCATCAGTAATAGACAAAGAAAAATTTGAACGAAAATCAGATGGACTATACCTTTCCGGTAGCCTTCTTTCTCAATCTGATCTCCTCAATACTGGAGTATGAGGATCTTCTTCTTCTAATTCATGTTCTTCTGCATAGTCTGCTTCATCATCCTTTAAATCAAACTCTATCTTCTTTGGTTCTTCCTTACTTGCTAGGACTTCCTGTTTAACAACATCCTTCATTTCTCTAAATACCGCATCTCGGCTATACACTACCTTCTTAGTTTCTAAGTTCCAAAGCTTATAACCTTTGAGACCATCTTTATATCCAATAAAGATACATTTTTCATCCTTCTTATCCAACTTACTCATGTTTTCCTTTGGAACATGAACATATGCATCGCAGCCAAATACCTTAAGATGTGTGAGAGAAGGTTCCTTACCAGTCCATACCTCTTGTGGAGTCTTGTCACCCAATGTTGATGAGGGTGATCTGTTGACCAGATAACATGCAGTACCCACTGCCTCTGCCCATAATTCTTTCCCTAACCTGACACCACTGAGCATGCACCTTGCTTTTTCCATCAACGTCCTGTTCATCCTTTCAGCAACTCCATTCTGTTGAGGTGTATATGGAGTAGTCTTCTGCCTTGCTATACCGCACTTCTTACAGAATTCTTCAAATTCATTCCCGCATAACTCTCCACCATTATCTATTCTCAGCACCTTAGTACTTTTCTTTGTTTGATTCTCAACAAGAGCCTTAAACTCTTTAAACCTGTCAAAGACTTCAGATTTCTTCCTGAGGAAATATATTCAATTTTTCCTCGAGAAGTCATCTATAAATGAGACATAGTACACAGATTTTCCCAATGATGGGACTGACATAGGTCCAAAAACATCACTGTGGACTAGTTGTAAAATTCCTTCTGCCCTCGTTGCACTAGAGGGGAATCTTACCCGATTATGCTTCCCATATAGACAATGTTCACAGAAATCAAAATCCAGAGAGTAGTTAGACATACCTTCAACCATACCTTTACGGTGTAGTAGTCAAAGACCCTTCTCTCAGATATGCCCCAATCTTTGATTCCACAACATAACCTTTTCTCCAGAGACTGTAGGAGTTCTTTCTTCTTCAACTCCAATATCAGGAACAATGGAGCTATTACACCCATCACTAATAGTGCTTCCTAGAAGCTTATACAAAGTTCCAAATACAACTCCCTTCATCAACACCATTGCTACTCGAACCATCCTGCAAGTTCCCTTTTCAAAAATTGTTTTTACTCTTGCATCTTCCATTTTTCTTACAGAAATCAAACTTCTGGCCATACCTGGGATGTGTAGAACACCAGGCAGTGTTCTAATCCTTCGATCTATGAGTCTCAACTTGACCCTTCCTCTTCCTATGATTTTGGTTGTTGAATCATTACCTAAGAGCACATTACCTCCATCATACTTTACATATTCACAGAACCACTCCTTTTGGGGAGTCATATGAAAGGATGCACTAGAGTCAATAAACCATGCCTCATGATCTACATGTGTTCTTGAAGAGGCCAAGTACACATCCCTCCTTCTTCCTTGGAGGTATTTTCTTCTGTAGAAGAAGATTCTTCAGATCCCTTATTTTTCCCAACTTTGGATCTACACTGCTTCTTGTGGTGCCCTTCTTTTCCACACCTCCAACATACCCTTACAAACTTTCTTGGAGATTTAGATCTACCCTTAGACTTAGATCTTCCACTTGAGAAATTAGATCTATTTCTTTCCTAGGAACATCCTCTTGCAAATAATGCATCTGTGCTATGTCCTTCCATATTCTTTCGTCTCATCTCCTCCAACAACAAGGATGAGACCACTTCTTCAAACTTCAAAGAAGTTGTATTACTACCTATGGCCACAACCAGACTATCCCACGAGTCTGGTAAAGAACAAAACAAACTGATACATTTATTTTCATCTGAAATTTTAATCTCAATAGATACTAACTGACTTACCACATTATTGAAGGCGTTCAAATGCTCTGCCACCGAGTCTCCATCTCTCATCCTCAAGTTATACAACTTCTTTCTCAGGAATAGTTTATTTACTAGGTACTTAGATTGATACAACTTCCCCAAGTTTTTCCATAAATCCTTGGCTGTAGCTTCCTTCGACACATTCAGTAATACTGAATCGGAGAGACACAGTCGGATTGTGCTCTTTGCCTTTCGATCCATCTTTTTCCAGTCATCTGCAGAAGTTTCTATAGGTGCAGTACCTGGATCTACCGTGATCCATTGATCTCTGTTCACCAAAAGATATTCCATCTTGAGCTTCCACAAATCAAATATTTTCCCATTAAACTTCTCGAGCTCCATCTTCAAATTGCTTACCATTTATTTTCACCTGAAAAACAATATCGCAGATCTCCCACTGTAACAAGGCTTATCACAGTCTCGAGCCAAACCCTTGACCACAAAGGTGTCCCCTTGAAGCCAATAAAGTTATGATACCAAATGTAAATTCTAACCTTGTACAATGTCTACTGTAAACAGATATTCATAAAAGAACAAAAAAAATACAATGGAAAATACAAACATTACACAGAGATTTTTCCCCTGGAAACCCAAACTGGGAAAACCAACATATATTATATTCATTCCTTGTGTTACATTGTTTACAATACAATATACATATAGGAGCTAGCGGCATCCAAAACCCTAACCCAATGACCTGGATTAGTCCAAAACCCTAATTCCTTAACTGGAAATAGAAAATCATCGACAAAAACCATGTGTTGAAAAAACCACCTACATACATGACACATTTCTTGAGGTAGATTTCACGTTTACCAAGGTAGAAAAAAATTTCATGCAAAGAATATAACACATACCCAACACTTCTAACATCAGAGTGTGGAAGACAAGGATTGACCTCATCCTTGCCAAGAATAAAGTGTTGGATATCGTGAAAGGAAAGATTGTGGAACCAGAGTTTGAAGAAGGAAAAGAGAAGGAACCGCAAAACGTTGCAGTTATGGAGAAGTTCAAAGATGGTGACATCAATGCCATGTGTATCATAGTGGACTCTATAAAAGACCACTTGATACCCTACATCTCCCATTTTGACTCATCGAAGAAGATGTACAATGCCCTAACAAACCTCTTCTCAATCAGAAACATTGGACAAGTAATGAGTCTAAAGAATGAGCTATGTGACATGAAGATGAATGATCATGACATCATAACATCATACTTTGTGAGAATCTATCAGTTAAGAGATCAACTAAAAGATATTGAAGAGATCATTTCAGAGAAGGAATTGGTAAACATAGTACTCAATGGTCTTCCCAAGACATGGGATGCATTTGTTGCAAGCATGAACACAAGAAAGGAGTATCCTACATGTGAAGGACCTTGGGCTTGTTGTGCTCAAGAAGAATCAAGGATCGGTGCAAAAGAGAAACCCCAAAAGAAATATGATGATCAAGCCTTCACAACAAGATTCGAGAATTTCAGGAACAAAAGGAAGTTTGGTTCAAAGAAGAAGCCAAATCAAGAGAAAGATATGTCAGAAATAAAATGCTTCAACTGTCGAAAGTATGGTCACTACAAGAATCATTTTCTCGAGCTAAAGAAAAGGAAGGAGACACATGAAGCATCAGTTGTCGAAGAAAAGGGACCTACAAACAAGACCAAGTAGGATAAAACAAACTTCTTCTTCTAAGACAAGGTAACAATACTCTTCATAGTTCTTGAACATACCATGCTTTCTGTACATATATTGCATATCTATTTCTTAGAAGATAATATGTTCAAAGAAAAACTATACCTATGGAAGAAACAACAAGATAAGGATTTTTATCATTATGACTACAAGTCATACAATACACATGAAATGATGAAGTACATCAAGCAATTCATGTGGAAGCTATTACATAAGTAACAGTTGAAAGATAAGTTGAATTCATAATCAATCTTGAAGAAACCCAGAAGAAGTAAAGACAGAAAGAAGTCAGCAATCAAGAGGAAAGTAGAAAAAGACTTATGACACCTTGCAGAAGGCAATAAGGATGCAGACGAAAGTGTGGATTATGTTAGATGGAGGGAGATGATTATATACTTCCAAAATAAAAACATGCACTCATACATGAAGCAAGGATTAGGAGGGAGCTAATCCTATGATCCATTGAAGATGATGAAGTATATATCCATGGTAGTAGCCATGAAAAATAGTACGTGTTCAGTTTGACTCTAGAAGAAGCCTTCTTCGAAAAGAAGCCTTAGAATATCCCTGGTTGTCCATCCACATCCATGATCCTATGATGAAAGGAAGAAGTTGGAATGTTCAGGGCATGGAATCTATAGAAAACTCCATGGACCCAAGAGCTAAAGGGAAACATAAGGAAGAACATGAAGATTCCAAGAAAGAAAGAAGAGCCAGAGCAATCAGTCATTGTATCAAGAATCACAAGATCACCAGCCTGATATGAACTCACTAAAAGAAATCAAGAAGAGGAACTGAAAATTGTGTTGAATAACAGTGTATGAAAGACTTATGAATGTAAGCATTGTGAGATCCATAACTAGAGGTTCTCCCAGATGGAGGGAGAATACTATGATGATTTCTTGTTCCAGTAAACTAGACATACCTCTACATGAGCCATTATATTGTCTGCAATATCCATGGGTTGGAGTTTACATTAGAAGAATGAAAATATTGTTCTACAGAGCAATTGAACAAAGAGCGTATGAAGAGAAACCTCAAGAATTTGAGGTATAACAGAAAGAGACCCTTGTATGCAGATGGAAGAAGACAACTTGGTGGAGAACCTCTAATGCACAGTAGAAGCATGGTGAAGACTTTCTATAACAGAGATATTGTATCAGAATGGTTACTCAGAAGCTCAGGATGATGGATTGCTAATCCATGACAAACTCTCATGATGGCAGAAGAAGTACCACTTGGATATGTTACGGTTTGACCCTTTCCATGATGTTATGAGCTAGCAGGAAACAAAGAAGACTCCAACAATGATATACTTTATTGATCAGAGTTATATGAAGCCTTCAGAGAAAACCAGTGTTCCAGAAAGATCGAAGTACATTTCAGATCAAGCATTACATTCTCCATGATGAAGTCCACAAAGGAGAAAGTGGTTCTCCAATATATATCTCCACAGATGAGCAAATAAGCATACATTTTGGTAAATCCTCTGTCCAAGATGAAAGAGTTTGTGTGCTTAATCTAGAGCTTGTGGAGACGACTTCCTTATTGAAAAAGGAAGAGATGATTCTTAGGTTGGGAGGGAGCACTGATGTGTTATTGATTTATGGACAATCATTTTTCAGTTCAAAAAATGGTCCAGGATGAGCAATTCCTTTCCAGTTCGGAAAGTGGTTTGAGATTTTTGATGGACAGACATTTTCCAATTCGAAAAATGGTCCATATCAAACGGTCATTTTCGTAATGAAAATGGTTCGATGGATTGATGATGTACCATAGACAACGATTTCCCATTGTGGTTAACATGGGGAATGGTCTAGGATAATCTCTCTTCTTGATGGTCAATCTTAGTAGTGGTCAAGAAGACTGGTCCACCTCACCAGACAATCATTCTTTTGAAGCTCACAGTTGTGAGCAGTTTCAAAGAATGGTCCTCTTTGGAGGTTGGTTCAGGAAATTCATTTCCTTAGGAAATGGTCCGGACAATCATTCCCTAGGGCAGATTCATTTTCTCCAAGAAGAACTTTGTTTAGTGCTGAAGGAATGGCCCGGATAGGTGAATGGTCTAGGCTCAACAATCAGGGACATACATTCCCTAGGGATAACTCATTCTCTCTAGGTTGCACTTTGTTTAGTGTCGGAGGAATGGCCTAGGATAGGGAATGGTCCAGGCTCAGAAATGAGGACAGTTATTCTTCCTTGCTTGAGAAGAATAGTCCAGATAGCCCATCATTGATGTTCTACTCTGAGGGAAGATGCTCTTCCAAAGCTCACAGATGTGAGTGGAAGAATAGCCTAGATGATTCAATTTATATCATAACAATGTTTTATGTGCAGGTTGATATCAGATGATTGTTATGAAGACTGTATGTCTCTAGACAATAGATGTATTCTACTTTAGTGGATGTGTTCCATTGATTGTGACTATATGTCATTGATCAAGTATCTGTGTGCTACTTGGTGTGGCAGTGTACCACTGGATTGTAGTTGTGTACTAATATGGATAGACACAATTGTTCTCTATTGAATGATATTGTTCTGATTGCCTTGAAGAATATCAATATGTTGGAAATGATTATCAGCTAGATGAATGATCAATGGATAGATATTTCCCAGATGAAAAATGGTTCAAGACATTTATTCTTCTAGGATATATGTCTGGATTAGAAGAATGGCTCTTTTGTCACTCTATGGAGTAAGTGACTTATCCAGCATCATGTTTGATTAATCATATAGAGTATGTTTTCGAGAGATGATGCAGCTGATGACACCGATAGTGATGATGGTGCTCATGATCTAGTCATGAGATAGTTTATATGACTATGTTGATTCTACTGGGTGAATGGTATGTTTGTTCTCAAGACCATTACCCTCAATACTTCCCTAGCTAGGAGGGAGTGTTGATATTATGGTAGTTGCAGGAGGTATTTACATCCACGTGTAAACCTGACGAGAATAGAATATTCCAAGAAGTAAGAAGAAACCCTAATTGATTGGTTAATAACCCTAGAAGACAAGTCAGCTCAAGGGAATGACTTGTATTAGGTTATTAGCCTCCAAGAGAAGAAGTCAGCTAAAGGAAATAATATATACTAAAGAATTAGTACCCAGAATGAGAAGTCGGCCCAGGTAGTTTTCCATATTTAGTATAAATACAAGAGGCTAGTCTTCATTTTGCCAGGCATTTCTCAAAACTGCAGAGCTCACTTGTGCGCACTACAGTTAGCCAGTTTGTGCACAAGTTTGGAGGAGAGTTACCGCTGCAGCTACTGCAGCTAGCAGATTACGTTTTGTCTTGGACTATCTCTTGGTTATGGTTTGGACTATTTGATCAGATCTTGTTTGGTGTGCTATCCTTGGAGAAACGTGTGCCACCCTTTGTTTGGCTATCTAGCCTAGGGTTTGCTTTCGAAATGATTCTCTTTCAAGGTTAAGGTGCTCGGAGGTTGGCTTCGACATATGGTTGGGTGACAATAGTGATATTGTCTATGGTAAAATGAGTACAATCCATCATATTCTAACACATCCTACATGTCTACACCCACCCCTAAATGAATCATCTTTGCTATCCTTTAAGAATATATTTTCACATTTAGCTCTATATGATAATGGGTGCACCGGTCTTATTACCTCATCATTTTGAAAAAAGTGATTGCTAATTGAAGTATCCATTGAAAAGTGGTGACACCATTATGTCTAATACTAACCTAGTTGATTCAACAAGTTCTTATCCAAGTTTATCTTTACAAGTTTCTCTTGAGGTATTGATGAAAACTTCATGTGGCGGACCGCCCTTGCAAAACCTCAATGAAATTTCAGGAGAACCCTAATGGGATTAACTACAGAGACCTCTTATTCATTATTTGAGATGTTCTATTATACATTGAATAGCTGAGATTTAAGTTTAATGTGGATGATGTCACCCTTGGGATAATTGCAAGCAGTTAATTATGTGCCTAATAACTCTAAAACACTCTCGTACCACCTGCCTTCCTTATACTCTAAAATTGTTAATGAACAATATACATCATTTTAAATCTTTTGAGTAGTATAATAAAAATGAAGTATCGAGAAGTACAAGTAAATCCATTGAGGTATTGAAAAGGCTTGCTGGCAGCGGGGCCATGCTTGTATGGTACTAAGGTAAACCTGACAGGGTACTGAACAGGCCTGCTGGAAGTGGGGATATGTTGAGTAAAGGGAGTTGAAAAACATAAAGTGGCACACCTAAAACTGAACAAAAACCCTTGGGTCTCATTCTGAAGGATTATCAAATCAAGGCTAGGAGATGACCTTTATATCTCTCGGATGATGTTCTTAAGAACCTTCAAGTATCCACTTTAGAGTTCTATCTTTAAAATAAATAGGTTTGCATGAAAGTGGGACCCTCAGTATATGTAATTCACCTTACCTAAGCAAGAAGAGATTCATCTCTAAAAACTTGGATAAGAAATGTGTTAATCATCTTGGGATGTATTCTTTTATGTGTTCCTCTCTTCAAATGAGATCTAAACTATGTGTGTATCACTTTTATTTTAAAGGTAATCTAGCCAGGGGGGGCCTATTAGTCGAAGTCATTATGAAAACTCTTGGCCACTATCCTATAATCATATTAGAGTGTTAAGCCCTGATGTTGGCTCATTACCCCTTAATTGGGGCATATTAGATTAGTAATGCTATTTTATTTATGTCGGCTTTAGGCCATTAGTTGTAATTTAGATTAGTAATGTTATTTTAATTATGTCGGCTTTAGGCCATTATTTGTAATTATACCTCATAGTCTCCTATATATACCAAGGAGACATTTTCATTTTGAATCATCTTGTACTTGAACATTTAAGTGGGGTAAAAGGAGGTTGCCCCCTCGAAGAGGCTTATTATCTGAAATTATCTCTTTTTCAAAGCGTTGAGTACTTTTCCTAAGGTTTTTATATGCTATATTGATGTTTGGTTCTTAACATATGGTATCAAAGATAATTGAAGTTGGATACTAAGATGGATTCAATGGAAGCTAAGTTGGATACTAAGATGGATTCAATGGAAGCTAAGATCATGGAAGTATTGAAAAATTTTGTAATAGAGAAGACACCTGAAAGTGAAAATGCATCCCATGAAATTCATGACGTGGACACAAGGAAGGTGAATCAAGAATGGA
>JASDQU010011456.1:112945-124809 GCA_032191745.1 Picea mariana | reverse complement strand
CTCTGCACACAACGCTTTAACGTTCCTTTTGCAGGCCGCGAACTTGGACAATCTGCTGCCCTTGACATATGTGATAACAGATGGGAACCTTGAAAGCTAAAACCCTAACTAAATCAATGGTTTTCTTCTTCACAAGAGTCCTCAGTTATTAAGTCTATCGAGTACTACAACTCGACATGAATTAGGGACTTTGTTGCATGTTGGGGGTTTCACTTAAAGCTCTTCTTCATCTCTATATAATGATGGCTCAACAAGGTATCGTCCATTTATTGCAATAATTATAAAATTTATCACACCAAAAAGAACAATTAAGTGTCACTTTTTATGACGAAGAAGTGTGATTCCCTTCAAGAACTTATCATAACCATCCGAGTACTTCTCCATGATCTATGGACAGTAAATGAGATAAAACGTCGACCTTATTATAAAGCCTAATCTTGAGGGGATCAAGATAATCGAACTTATGACCTACCCAACTTTAAGGGAGAGATCTCACGTAATGCATGATCATCTAAAGTAACCTTCAAAACTATATATATAAAATTTTATTTAACTATTAAAATACGTAACTTTAATAAAAACACAACACACCATGTTCACAAGTACATAAACAAATTCTATTAATAAAATTATAACTTAAATTATGTGAAAATACGTAATATAGTTAAAAAAAACACAGTTCATATACCCTCATAACAATAAACATTATCACTAACTAAACGATAAATACATAATAAAAAAGTTAACCGAAACACAAATAACACTAATAATGGTAATATTAAAGAAGATTGTCATGATCATCGAGATCAAGCTATTGTCCAAACTCACATCCATCATCGAGAAGTTCAAATAGCCAATGTAAAGAATTGCCATTCGAGAAGAAAATATATTTAATTAAAAAAATAAAATGTCTCTATCTATTTTTTCTTTCTTTTGAAATGATTCAATGGCATGCCGATAAAGTATGAATTATGTAGCTAGTAGTGGTGGTCTGGGAATATTCTCCAAGGTGGGATGGCACTCCACCCTGAAATATACATATTTTATTGGGTACATTGGCGCTGAAAGTCGTAATGAAAACCTCGGACTGATACTGTAAGTCGTAACGAAAACCTCATTTTATTTCCTATTGCCTTCTAATTTGTTGTGAATATGGAGATCCTAGGTGGAGTTTCACAACTGAATTCAGGATTGCAAATCCCATTGATCGGCTTTGGTACTGCTGCCTTGCCTCAGAACAAAGACGATTTAAGCAAAGCCGTTGCTACTGCTCTCAAGGTACGTTTTCGTTATATGTTTTCCGTACGCTTCACAATGATTGGAAATTTGTTAATTCCTGCAGAGGGATACTGTAATACTGTAATTTTTCTTTCAATAATGTCCTATTTGGGTTCACAGGTAGGCTATCGCCACTTTGACACTGCAAGTATTTACGGCACGGAAGCGGCTTTAGGAGAAGCTCTGAATGGAGCTTTTCAGAGTAGAGTCGTAAAGCGGGATGAAGTATTTGTTACCACTAAACTCTACGCTGGTGATCATGAGGATCCTGTTTCTGCTTTGAAGACAAGTTTAAAGTAGGTACTTGTTCAAAACCAAAGCTAACACAAACCCAAGTTGTGAAGTCCCATGTGTAATGCCAACGAACTAAACTAAAAAGGAAAAAACCCTCCCTACCTGGATTGTGAAAACAAAGATCCAAATCTTTTAATCTACATGAGGTTTGCACCTGGTTGTTCTATCTCTTTCAGTGCTTAATAGAACTAGGATAAGTGGATCTATGCTAGTTTAGATTCAATGTATTGTTACACAAACATTCTATATATATGAAGAGGAGTTGACAAAATACCTTGTGAAGCTCTAGATTGCAGACCCAGGTTTAAATGGGTCTGTGCCAGTGTCCATATTCTATACACTTAAATATAGTAGCATGGTTCCATCTTAACCCTGGATCTATTCCCCAATTGTCAATGTATCTAAATAGCCTTTGGATACACAAAGACATTGAAGTTCACACCTTGGTCCTTGACATTTTTGATCTGTTTATGTGCTTAATAGATCCATGGTTATCTATCTATCTATTTAATTATATCATCTAAATTTAGTGGGTGATTAAACACACTAACTCTTATACACGTTCTATATATATGTATGCTTAATAGATACATGGTTATCTATCTATCTGTATATTTACATCATCTAGATTTAGTGGGTGATTAAACACACTGACTCTTATACATGTGAAGAGTTGACAAATCACTTCCACCCCATCCCTAACCTGGTTGTAGAAAACATCTCGCTTGTCTTGATGCAATAAAGCTTCTTTTTAACGCTGCCTCACAGATTGATCCCAACCTGATGTACTTGCTTTGCAGGGAGTTGCAGCTTGAATATTTGGACTTGTATCTGATCCACTGGCCTATAAATTTGAAAAAGGGATCTTCCCATCCAATGCCTAGAGAGGAAGACTTTTTGCCATTAGATATCAAGTCTATATGGAGGGGATTAGAGAATTGTGTGGAGTTGGGTCTTACTAAGTCCATTGGTGTGAGCAATTTTTCATGCAAGAAGACCGAAGATTTGTTAAGCTATGCCAACATTCCTCCGGCTGTTAACCAGGTAATCTTTGTGTTCTTTATGGAGATTGAATTGAATGAAACCCATTTATTTGATATCCATTCAGACCAAATTGGTCTATACACCTTTGCAATATTCATGATATTAGTAAACAACTAAGACCCCTCTGTAATTTACAAGCTCCATAGTTTGTTAACTAGCTTATTGTTAACCTACAACTTAAAGGCAAACTAGCCCAAGAAGGGCTACACTAGGCATATGTCTCCAAGGGATTGGAATCATGTTGGGCAGCTTGAAATGCCACCAACCTCACCATTGAGACACAACCCCATTGGCAACAAACAGAATAGATTTTAAAAACATTTCGTCCATTCCATACGAAAACTTCAGTTTACAAACTACCAGAAAGATATACATAGACATTTGTAAGTTTCTCAAATTGTGATATGCAGTAAAGTGCCCTATTTTGAGAGATGGTAGTCACAATGCATATTAACAAATCATCTCATTGTAGTTACTTTCTTTATGGCTTTGAGTAGCAGCAAAGAAAGCTTTCCAAACTGTCATAAATATAAAGTTTCAAATGCTAGGCAATTGTTTCTGAGTTTTTTTTATGCCAATCAAATTGTCAATTTGGGGCATTCAAAACGTTGACTAGTTATGAATTGATACAGAAAATGTGGGGTTGAAATCCTGCACTTGATGTATAGAGGTATATAGAGTTCACCAATTCAAGTTGCTGTTTCAGACAATAAGCTATTTATTGGGAAGCCCTTACCAAGGGATCGCTGAGCCCATCAAACTTAAGTTGTATGAAGTTGAAGGCCCATCTTTTTTTGCTGCCCTTTTGTTCTTTGTTGTGTATTGATAAATAGGACTTGTTTTCTATGCTAGGTTGAGATGCATCCCATGTGGCAGCAAAAAAAACTAAGAGATTATTGCACCAAGGTCAACATTCATGTCAGTGCACATTGTCCTCTAGGATCGTTCGGTACCTACTATGGGAGCAATGCTGTTATGGAAAATACTGTCATTAAGGAGATTGCCCAAAGGCGTGGAAAGACTGTGGCTCAGGTACCAGTTTCAACTTTCAAGCTCTTAGCGTTGCATAGTCTTTCTTTGAAAAGAGAGTCCAATATAGTAAATAAAGAATGAAAGTAGAGTTCAAATACTATCCATTGTTCACATCTTGATATTTTGAACAGGAACTCGAGAAAGATGGCATGCCAACTTTATTCGTATATTGATAGCATATTGCTTGTATCGATGGTCGTAGGAAATATGTTTCTCCCTAACTATGTTATGGCTTACCATATGCCTTAATTAAGAGGCATATGGAATCAAGCTGGTAGATTTTCCTTTCCCGAGCTCAGGATTGAAGATTATTTTGCTTTTGATATAACGGTTTCTGCAAATTGTGTTTTCAGGTTCTGTTGAGGTGGGGATTGGAACAAGGGGTCAGCGTGCTGCCTAAAAGCTACAACGAGGGCAGACTAGCTGAAAATTATCAGATTTTTGATTGGTCATTAACTAGAGATGATCATGAGGAGATTGGCAAGCTCGAGCAAAAGAGGATTGTGAGGAGAGATGGACTCATTAACCCAACCACCAGCCCTTACAGAACTATTGAAGACTTATGGGATGGAGAAATCTAACAAACTCTTGAATGTAAAGAAGGCATATCTGTTCTCTTCAATTGGTCTGCAAATTTCTTATAACCTAATGCAGTTGAGGACTTCTCAATAATCTCGTGACATCCTTTGCTTTCTTGAATTCGTTTATGGTTGAATGGTAGGTAGGGGGCACTTACTATCAGGAGATGGTACAAATGTTGTTGACACCTTACCCACCTAAATAAATAATACATTGGAACCAGCAACCGTTTCTTCCTCTTGCACAGAGATTTGACTCTTGCATTTATTTTGTAGAAAGAGCCACTTTTTGAAGTTTTCTTACGATATATATATGAATCTATATGCAGTCCATAGCCTGTTCAAATGATTAGATTTAGTTTCAGATAACTGTTAATATTTTTGGTTCTGTTAGAGAGTCTATACATATCCTGCTTGGTTTATATTTTATACAGGTGTTGTCCAGTTGTTCTAAGAAATGGAATCTGCAAATCTAACAATTTCTCGCTGGGGATTTTGGGCAAATGTTCTCGGAAAATATTGCCGGAAAAGAGTCATTTCGTAGAACATTTAGACCATGGATTTTATACGCATTGCCTAATGGTTAAGAACATGTGTTTAGGGTATGTACACCTCTGTAGACTTTAGCAGTTAAATCTCCCTTATCCCACAAACAAGAGATCTCAAACACCAATTTGATATTTGATTTACAGTAAACTTAAAATTAGATTATTATCATTAGTGTAATCTCTCCTCTTACACATTCCCTAATACATCAAATATTTTCTAAGCCTCCTCAAGACAAACTCACAAATGTCAGCTAAACATAATCTTCTTAGTTAATTTTTAGGAATGAGAAGGAGAAATACTACAGCTATCCTATTTTACTCTATCGAATTTCGAAAATTGAATACCTTGTTCTGCTGCACTTAAAATGAGATCACTCGTGATCAGAATTTTTAGTATAACTTGTTAACGAGGGACTGAGCTTTGGAACAGATTTGCTGCTATTAAAGATCGTATACATATATGTTGATTTCATATATTTATAATGTGTAGAATGAACAAGGATTTCACGTTTTTTTACTACTATGTGATAGAAATGGATCATGGAAATCACAATCAGTCCTAGATCAGTGATACAAATCCACCTTAGCATAGGTACAACGAAGAGGTTAATACCAAATTGTGTACACATACTGGGCGGAAGCAGGACAAAAGGTTAGGGAGTTATTAATCCCTCATTCATATGATATCAGAGTGGATGGAGCTTCCTGACACCCTAACCCACCTACAAACCAAAATTCAGGTTAAAATTCCACACGCAGACCTCAAAAAACGTGAAGAAACAGTCAAATGAAATTTCGCCAAAAGAAGTCGAAATGGTCTGAATTTCGAACTGTAGCGTGATGACACCAATCCCTACATGTATTCTGAAAATCAGATCAAGATTCATCCGTTTGGTCTTCCAATGCGGCAAAAAAACAGTCAGGTCGGGTTAAGGATTTTCTGGGAGAAAACTTGTGGGTTACAGTTTCTTGGAGAGTACATGGCAGATGAGGAGGTTTGTGAGACATGTATACAGCAGACTAGAGCAGGAGATAGGGTTGTGACAGTCTAGGAACAGAGACATCGCACCATTGCACTGCCTATATGAGTAAATCTCTTTGTATTTTTGTATGTACTTTGTCAAATTGATTGAATAAAGAGCCAAACCACCAGTCCATGCTGCAGTTTTCCTTCGCGTGTTTCTCCGTGGTAAATACAGTCTCATTGTGTGTTTTTGCTGAGTATGGAGATCAGTTATTCTCTTTGCTGTTTTGAATTTCTGTCAAATTTTGAGCAGTTACATCTCAAAGTACCACTATTAGGAAAATAAAAGAACGACAAGCATATTTGTGAAAGAATGTGTGCGATGAGATTCAAATGGTATAACCAATGAATTTACAGAGCAATATGGAACTTTCCTCAGACAAAATACAAATAAGGATGCCATGAGAGGACTGCAGCACAATTGAGGCTATCAATGTCTAGACGTCTAAAGATATTCGCTTTAGTGTTAGTTATTGATACTTTGCTCTATTTTTTAGTTATTGGTATTTTGTGTGGTCATTTTGACATCTTTTCTAGGTTTAGTTGACAGATTTTGTGTTAATAAAAGTTTATGAAACTCCGTTATACTTTTCTATTAGTTAATGGTGTTTTATGTAAATTCTAGTTATTGCACAAAGGTATAATGGCAGCATTAGGCTTTTAGATATTAGGGTGGGGATCTTTTAGGGAATGTGTTATTGCAGGTAGTCTATAAAACATGGCTTTTGAGTGTAAGGTTCATATTTTACACTAAGTTTAAATTTGATTTCGGCATAACATTTACTTTATATGTATGGGTAGTTTGTCAAAGCTATGTCAAAGATAAGGAGAAATGATGAGCACATGGGTGGGTGTGGGAGCGTTTCCCACCATTGAGATTCATAGGACCAACACATAGAAAAGTAGATGAGGGTTAGCTCATTCATTGAAACACATGGTTGGCAAGAGGTTAGTCATATAGATGAAGTTTTTATTGAGGAGATAGTTTGTGAGCCTTATGAAAGTATGTAATGGGTAGTTTGTGAGCCTTATGAAAGTATGTAATGGGTGGAGGATGCATTCATGCATTGATGGTTAAGTGGGATAGATAATAAAGAAAGTGCACAATTGAGATGTTATGGGGTAGGGGATGCTCAAGGGGGGAAATAGTGTAGAGATGCCCCCTAGAGGGGCATATGTGAGAGGATTTGAAGGACGTAGGTGCTAAAAATGTACAAGTTTTCTACTAAAGTACATTGAAAATTTTCATTGACAAAGTATATTTTTTTTCAAAAAAGAATCTTTATATTTAATATTTCAAGTGTGAAATCACAACATACATTGATCCACCTTTACATACATTATATGTTGATATTATGGTAGCTGCGGGAGGTATTTATCTCCACGTGTAAACCTAATGAGAATTGAATATTCCGAGAAGCAAGAAGAAACCCTAATTAGTTGGCTAATAACCCTAGAAGACAAGTCGGCTCAAGAGGATAATTTGTATTAGGTTATTAGCCTCTAAGAGAAGAAGTCAACCATAAGAAATAATATATACTGAGTAAATAGGTACCCAGAATGAGAAGTCGGCCCAGGCAGTTAGCCAGAATTAATATAAATATAGGAGGCCAGTTTTCATTCTGGCAGGCATTCTCAGAACTACAGAGCTCACTTGTGCACACTGTAGTTAGCCAGTTTGTGAGCAAGTTTGGAGGAAAGATGTCGTTGCAGCTGTTGCAGCTAGTAGATTACGTTTTCTCTTGGACTATCTCTTGGTTATGGTTTGGACTATCTGATCAGCTCTTGTTTGGTGCACTATCCTTGGAGAAAGGTGCGCTACCCTTTGTTTGGCTATCTAGCCTAGGATTTTCTTCCGGAGTGATTCTCTGTCAAGGTTAAGGTGCTCAGAGGGTGGCTTTGACCTATGGTTGGGTGACAATAGAGATATTGTCTATGGTAAAACGAACACATCCATCATATTCTAACAGGTTATGGGCCCACACCTCCTTCATCAGTCTAACCACTGGAAGGAAGCATAACCATAAGGATACTAAGCTCATTGAAGCACTGCTGCTAGGGTTTCTAGCAGGAGAAATTATTAAAGCATTGTCGCTAGGGTTACTAGCAGGTGTAGTTGCAGAAACCCTAACCCTCTCGTTGAGGCACCTTAAGTGAAGGGATTGACCTGATTTTCGGATAGACCAGTGCACCCTAGCCTAGTGCACCTCATGGTACTCTCAACAAGCTAAGATGTCAAGTTTGAGTTTTTGGTCAAATCTAGGGTTGACCAAGTCAAGGCAACCATGACTTACTCTATGAAGTCAGAAAACAAGTTAGATGGAGCTTCTAACTTCAGAGCATGGAAGACAAGGATTGACCTCATCCTTGCCAAGAATAAAGTGCTGGATATCGTGAAACTAGAGTTTGAAGAAGGAAAAGAGAAGGAACCGCAGAACGTTGCAGTTATGGAGAAGTTCAAAGACGGTGACATCAATGCCATGAGTATCATAGTGGATTCTATAAAAGACCACTTGATACCTTACATATCCCATCTTGACTCATCGAAGAAGATGTATGATGCCCTAAAAAACCTCTTCTCAGTCAGAAACATTGGACAAGTAATGAGTCTGAAGAATGAGCTCTGTGACATGAAGATGAATGATGATGACAACATAACATCATACTTTGTGAGGATTTCTCAGTTAAGAGATCAACTACAAGCTATTGAAGAGATCATCTCAGAGAAGGAATTGGTAAATATAGTACTCAATGGTCTTCCCAAGACATGGGATGCATTTGCTTCAAGCATGAACACAAGGAAGGGGTATCATACATTTGAAGAACTTTGGACTTTCTGTGCACAAGAAGAATCAAGGATTAGTGCAAAAGAGAAACCTCAAAAGAAATACGATGATCAAGCCTTCACAACAAGATTCAAGAATTTTGGGAACAAAAGGAAGTTTGGCTCAAGGAAGAAGCCAAATCAAGAGAAAGATATGTTAGAAATACAATGCTTCAACTGTCGAAAATACGGTCACTACAAGAATCATTGTCTCGAGCTAAAGAAAAGGAAGAAGACACACAAAGAATCAGTTGTCGAAGAAAAGGAACCTACAAAGAAGACTAAGCAGGATGAAAAAGACTTCTTCTTCTAAGACAAGGTAACAATACTCTTCATAGTTCTTGTATATACCATGTTTTCTATACATATCTTGCATATCTATTTTCTAGAAGACAATATGTTCCAAGAGAAGAACAACAAGACTGTTATCACTATGACTATAAGATAAGTTGCAAGATAAGCCAAAATCATATCAATCTTGAAGAAACCTAGAAGAAGTAAACACAGAAAGAAGTCAACAATCAAGAGGAAATTGGAAAAATATTTGTGACACTTTGCAGAAGGCAATAAGGATACAGACGAAAGCGTGGGCTCTCCTAGATGGAGGGAGCCGATTATATACTTCCAAAAGAAAAACATGCACTCATACATGAAGCAAGGATTAGGAGGGAGCTAATCCTATGATCCATTGAAGATGATGAAGTATATCATGGTAGCAGCTATGAAAAGCAGTACGTGTTTAGTTTGACTTTAGAAGAAGCCTTCTTCGAAAAGAAGCCTAAAAGTATCCCTGGTTGTCCATCCACATCCGTGATTCTATGATGAAAGAAAGAAGTGAAATATTTAGGGCATGGAATCTATAAGAAACTCCATGGACCCAAGAAGCTAAAGAGAAACATGAGGAAGAACATGAAGATTCCAAGAAAGAAAGAAAAGGCAGAACAACCAGTCATTGTATCGAGAATCACAAGACTACTAGCCTGATATGAACTCACCAAAAAGCAATCAAGCAGAGGAAATGAAAAGTGTGATGAAGAACATTGTATGGAAGACTTATGAATGCAAGCATTGTGAGATCCAGAACTAGAAGTTCTCCCAGATGGAGGGAGAAGACTATGATGTGTTAATATTATGGTAGCTTCGGGAGGTATGAACCTCTATTATGACCTATGACGAGATTAGAATACTCCGGAAGGAAGCAAAGAAATGAAGAAAACCCTAGACAGGTTGTCGGCTGCAGAAATATATTTAATATGAATTTATTAATACCCAGAAGGAGAAGTCGGCCCCAGTTAAACTGCCCATATTACTATAAATAAAGGGCGCCAGTTCTCATTATTCACATCTCAACAGTTGCAGAGTGAACTGGATCTGCGCAGGTGCAGTTGCAACTTGTGCACAAGTTTCTGGGAAGGTGTGTGCTAGCCTCTGGGTGGGATTATCTGATCACCTTGGGTTCTATTCTTGCTTGGTGCATTAGCCTATCTTGGCTATTGGATTGCTACCAGGATTCTCTTCTCTGTCAAGGTCAAGGTGCTCGGAGGGTGGCTTCGGCCTGTGTTTGGGTGATGAGGGTATAGTCAATGGTAAAATAAACACAATCTTCTATATTCTAACAGGTTATGGGCCCACACCCCCTTCAGTCAGCCTAAAACGCTGAAAGGAAGCATAACCGCTAGATATTGAGCTCGTTGAGGAACTGGCACTAGGGTTACTAGTAGGAGTAGCTTCCAAAAACACTGCAGCTAGGGTTACTAGCAGAAGCAATTGCGGAAACCATAAATCTCCGATCCGACACCTTGTGATGGAGCATCTCACCCAAGAAGAAGATATTCAGATGCGCCCTAACTCAGTGCACCTCTTGGCTCTCTTAGAAGACAAAAATGACGAAGTTGAAGTTTTGGATCACGGCATGACCAGTTACCAGTCAACCGAAGACATGTGTGAAACAATCAATCTTTTACACTACTCAACACTTACCGGGACGATTGAAGATGATATGTGGATAATCGACAGTGGAGCTTCCAGGCACATGATGGGAGATCAAGCCAGACTCTCAAATCTAAATGAGAGAAAGACATCGTACAAAGTGGAGATTGGAGACAAAAGCACTTAACTCGTCGAAGGATTTGGACAAGCTTCCGTGAAGTTGGAATCAGGTAATCATGTTCACTTAAGCAATGTTTTATATGTACTTGGTTTAGAAAAGAATCTTGTATCAATATCATGTTTAGAAGACAAAGGAAACATAATAGTCTTCATGGATGGAAAGGTGTTATCATGGCATAAGAATTCCAACATAGAGGATGCTAGGGTTATTGGAAGTCGTGAAGGAAATCTGTATAGACTACTAGAACGAAATGAAGAAGCTCTAGTACATGACGAAGTCAACCCTAATGAATTTTGGCATAGAAGGTACGCTCATATCAATTATCAAGCATTACCTTTCCTCAGAAAAATGGTTGAAGGAATACCATAATTGAAATCCACACATGAAGGAATTTGCAAAGGATGTGCCCTTGGGAAGAATATCAAGAAACCATTCCCAAGCAACAACAACAGATCCAAGGAAATCCTAGATCTAATACACTCAGTTGTTTGTGGTCTAATTCCAGTTAGATCTCTAGGAGGATATGTCTACTACGTAATCTTCATAGATGACTATTCAAGAAAGATGTGGCTGTACCTACTGAAATCAAAAGACGAAGTATTCAACAAGTTCCAAGAATTCAAGGCAGAAATAGAAAACCTTACGAACAAGAAGATCAAGACATTAAGAACAAATAATGGAGGAGAATACAACTCGAAGGAGTTCGTTGCATTCTGAAAATCGACAGGGATTGGGAGGGAGCTGACTGTTCCTCATAATCCTCAACAAAACGGTGTAGCAGAAAGAAAGAACAGATCTATTGAAGAAACGGTAAAATCCCTATCGAACGATCGAGGTCTATCCATGTTTCTATGGGGAGAAGCAGCAATGATGACAATGTATGTACATAACAGAAGCCCTCATCACATATTGAAGGACATGACACTAGAAGACGCATTCTCAGGTAAGAAACCTAAAGTAGAAAATCTAAGAATATTTGGATGTCCAGTTTACTCTCATATTCCCAAAGATAAAAGGAATAAACTAGAACCCTCAGGAAAGAAGGGGATATTCGTGGGATATAGTGATTCATCCAAAGCCTATAGAATATATATTCCAGAACAACACAAGATAGAAGTTAGCAGAGACGTAA
>JASDQU010011456.1:45557-97893 GCA_032191745.1 Picea mariana | reverse complement strand
GCAACATGCCCTCTACAAAGGCACCCATAAATGAGACACTACAACCCCTTTTATGCCATGAATCCCATTCCCAAAAGTCTTTCCCCCATCCATGACACCTCATCCACATGAATTAGAAGGAGGTCCCCTCGGGAAACACTCCTAAACTTGAGGTGTGATTCACCCAATAGGTCATTTTGTCAACCCTCCTATTCGTACCAAGATTTACAACATCAAAACTTTAACTCTTGTGCCCATTTTGACAACACTTGTGCGAAAAACTGGCGTGCTACCAGAAAAAGGGCATTCTTGCAGCATCATCACGATCTGGTCAAAATTATAACCTCTTCACCGATTTTGTATCATTTCCCAAAAATCCTTCAAGTTCTTCGCCAGGTTTGTTCTCGGGTTATATTCAGATTTCTTATATTATTGAACAATATTGTGGCTTGTTCATGTAAAAAAGAATATATTGGCCTTTGAGGCCAATATCTATGTTATAAAGCACCCAAAACCGAGTTATATGGATAGTGTTCAAAAGTAATCTTATGATTTTTCATTTTTAAAAATATTTGGGCTTTGGGTCAAGCAAGCCCAAATATCCAAGTTTCAATCTCCATACAGTCGAGAGCCAATGTTTCATCATAGGGAAAGTCCCAAGGATCAATGCATACACAAGGCGCCACGAGGAGGGAGCCCACAAGGGATCATGGTAAGTGCACTACGTGTTGAATGGTGTTGTGGGTACTCAACTATATAAACACTTGGATAATTTTATACTCAATTCATGTGGGATATTTCCCATAATGTAAATAAAAAACGTCAAGCACACAAATGTTAAAACAAGTGCCAATGGATATCAAATAATGTGCAAGTGTCAAATACTCCAACAAAAGAAGTAATCAGGTGTCAGAGATCGCCCATCTCGACTAGTGAGCCATTGGCCATGCTGTATGAATACCATCCTATTCTCAAACTCCATACACTCACAAATATCAACAAGTTTGTCAATTATTTCTAGCCTAATATTTATATAACCATCCTTATATGAAGATGGAACCTTTGATCAAAGGAAGATTGCAACATTGATTATTTCAAAGGTTTTCTATTACCTCCAGGAGATTAATGATTTCTTATCTTAWGCTTTGGGTGCCAGAAGTTTGCTCATGTTTCAGAAGATCACTTAGGTGTTGAGAACACATAACAAAATGCCAAAAGATTAACGCAATCGTTAAAACATCAAGTGTCAAATGAGCCCRAGAATATGTTTCTAAGCATTTCAGTCGGTCTAGGAAAAAGAAGGGGATGTTAGTTTTGACTTGGGAGAAAGACCTCAAAGTATTATCTTCTTCAATGAGGAAACTCATAAAGAAATCACACAAACCCTCATTTCTCTTTAAAGGAAATGAATAGTTTTTTAATATGGAAATGTAAAGCCTGAAAATATTTTGTTTTGGTCTACCAAGGACAACAAATGAAATAAACTTTTCTTGCTAATCGTGGGTTGGCAATCAAGAGCATGTCCAGGGTTCTTAATCTTCCCCTAAACCGGTTTTAGATCCTTATTGAAGTAAATCTAGAAAAGGCATAATGGGGATTTCAAATGTAAGATAAGTTAGACTGCATATGTGAAACTTTCCTTGAAGTATAATATCTCTAATTGTCAATGGAATTTTAGTAGACAAACTCAAACAATCCAAAGGAATGTAACACATAAGCATTGGATGTTATTCCTCTTTCTCATGCTTAACTCAACCTCTTACCCACTTTGAGATAGTTATCGCTTAGGTAAAAAAATACTTTGCTTAGTAAGAAGACAAAATGAGTATGATGAATTATTGTCATGCAAATGGGAGATACAGACACCTTGAGCTTGGTTTTTAAGCCAAGTTGCTTATGTCACAAAATTTTTGCCAGTTATTACTATATTTATCAAGGTTGTTATAATCGATGGAGATTAAACAACTACAAAGCATTTCCTAGAAAAATGTTGAATTTTCTTCAAGTGGCATTTTTGGAAAAAAATGTTCAAATCTCGAGACAGTCATTTAACAAGTGGCAATTAGGAAGATTTGATTAAAAAGATCAAAGGTCAAAACTATATCCAACATTTTCAGGGCACCTGACAGTAACGGAAAGTTACTTCCTACTATATTGGAAGCATTTGAGCATCGAGAGCTTCAAAAATATTATCATCCGAAGGTTTTATGATCACATGTCCCATTTTTTAAGGAAGAACATCTAAAGACAGGTGGCAATCAACAAATTTCATTAAAGGGGGGAAAATTTAGTTTTATTTTCCAAGGCATTCAAAGCATTCCAGCTGCAGATAAATATTCGATGGAAGTCCAAATCAAAACTAATATTCTGGACCAATAACTATCCTTTTAAGCTCATATTGTATCCAGATTTTTTAGTAGTAGACCAAGGTTTGATTTTATTAATTAGTTTTCTGATATTTCTAAAACTGGGTATGAATCCTGAATTGGTTTTTTCTCTATAAAACTAAGGATAAAAAATGAAGTGAGAAGGGTTCGAGTGGTGGCACTTAGAGACTCTGTTTCTGATTGTAAAAGTTTGGGACTTATTTCATTTTACACTTAATTGAAAAGGCTATCTGATGGTTAGAATATCTCTTCTTTTCTTTATTCTTTCTTGTCTTACTTAAATACATGTGTATCTTTGCAAAGCATTTGATATATCTTGTTTATGTTTGAAAGGAAACAAATATTTTGTTGATTGCTTGCTCATTACAGGATTTTTGTTTAAGTACATTATTCGTGTTTCTGAATGGTATTTAGAATCAAGAATTTTCCTTTGTGAGTGAACAAATTGGGAACTTGCATTTTTCTTTCCTTTCATGTTAAACTCATTTATCTACCTCATCAGATTGACTACCATTGACTAAGTAAGTGTGATAGGAACTTGATTTTGTGATCAGATATTGACAATGTCCTTTTCATCCACTACTTGATGAATAAACAAATTTCAAACCCTAAAATAGACCTTCAATCATAACCCATTGCAATAACTAAAATGTGTTAGGCTTGGCTCTATAGTAGTTTAGGGACAACTTCTAGCACCAACACGTCCCATACCTAAACTTAGCAAATTGCATAGGGTCTTTGAGAATTGGTTTATTTTGATGAGGTGGTCTGGATGTACTTTCTTATATGGCTCTTATATTGATTTGATTTACTCATCATGCTACTTTGACTTGATATCCTTGGAGGGCGTATCCATTTGTCTTTGAAGGATACAACTAGTGAACAGTTTTTGAGGAACAAGCTTAGCTTGGGCTTCCATGGGGATTGAAGCCCACAGGTTGGATACCAAGGCATGTTATCCCCATTTTGTGGGATAACTAAGGAGATGATGTCTCGAGGCCCTCAGGTTCCAGATATGGAGTGTTGAGAGACCACATGACTGCAAGTGTCCACTTGCACATAAGGAATCTTACTCTATCACCACATTTTGATCCATTGTCAGCACATCCACCATACCAGCGAGCTTCTTGAAGGAAGATGGATCTTGCTCCATGCAGTACAAGTTAGTTATTGTGGCAGGTAATCACCCTAATATTTGAGGCATTTAAACATGTTGTATTTAAGCTTCTTTTGATTATAGAATGCATGCTTGGACATTATGTTTTTGACCCTGTTTCACCTTGGTGAGTGTCATAGATTTCCTAGCAAGTGGCCAACCTTTGTGATCCGAAAATGATCTTTTAAAGACTTTGGTTAAGTTTATGCATGAATTGATTTACCATTTAGAAATTGAAGAGAAGAAGAAGATTTAGTGAAAGAATCTTGCAACCATCATAAAGAATGCAGAACAGAAAATAAGCACTATGAAAAACAAACCATAACACCAAGATTGTTAACGGATTTCGACAAAGTTTCCTACATCTCCGGGCCTTTGTCTCAGTGGGGGAGGCTTTCTTATTAATCTTCAATGCTTCAAAAATACATCAGAAGTACATCAAATGGATTACAAAATGGTTTGGTTGTGTTCTGCCCGACCTCAGGAATCCAACACAAATGAGGACACTGAAAAAGGATGAACATAGCTCCCAGAAATGGCCTCCAAAGTTCACTTCCTCAATGGCTTCCCTGCATAAAAATGGCTTAAGATTCACAAATACTTCAACATTTTGTTGTTCTGAACCTCCTTTCATGGCCAAAAAGACCTGGTTTATATAGATTTTGAGTTGGGGATCCTATCCCAACTTCCCCCCAAGATATGGCCTAAAAAAGGGCTCTAGATCCTCAAAAATGGGAAAAATCCAAAAAAATCAGACTAAATAACCATAAAAATATCTATTATATGGTTAAAAAACCCACAATTAGCAAAAATGTGCCCGAGCCCCCTTTTCTCCAGGCTCCTGGTCATGTGGCAACTCCATATGGTCGTATGTTGGCGCTCTAATTCCTCGGCCCCCGGGTCCTCTGCTGGTGGTCACGTGAAAGGCTCCTTGGTCAGCGGCCTAGGCCCATTGACCGGGCACTTAACCCCCAAAATTCATGCTATCCAAAATTTAATATGTATTATGCCATATGTTTAACAAGTAAGACCTATGACTCAGACGGTTGGCACATTGTTGTAAGTTGTTGCTTGCCCGAAGGTCTAGGGTTCGAATCTGTCGGAGTGCAAACAAACTTTTTGACACAACCAACATTGGCCTTATCTGGGGTGCCATGTGGCACCCTATGATTGAACCATGTGTCACCCTATGATTTGCTCGTACTGTTGACGCATCGGTCCAGCCACCCTGCCAACTCACATGCACAGTGAAAACACCTACCACGTGTCATGTCTGAAGCTTTCCATGTCACTACCACCTATCATTCGTACCCTGCCATGTGTCAGACTTTCATTGGGCCACGTCATCGTATGGACTGCCATGTTAGCATCCGTACAGTTCACGTGTTGAATCCCTATCGTGCCAATATAGCCTTGAAAACACGAAAAATGTCACCTCTTGGTGTTGCCACATTAGCATGCTGACATCATCTGCCATGGCATGCTGACGTACTGATGACATCAGTAGTACGACCTCTGATTGTTGACTTTGACATTTTTTTTCCCATTTGGGAAAATTTTAAGATTGCCATAACTTTGCCATACAGTGTCCATTTTCGAAAAAAATATACTGCAGGAATCGAAATGACAAGCCCTACGCGATGGCGTTGGTTTCTTATGATTCCGAGAAATTTGAAATTTTGGTCTTCCTAGATCCATTTTGGATCATTCCTCCCCACTAAGACCTTTTGGTCCTCCAAAAGGGTATTAACCAAACATCAAGTGCAGGATAGGCCTCCCCACTTATCCTTTGTCTTTAAACTCTGTCATGTGCACCTGTCACATCATAATCAATCGCAAAACAATCATGCTAAATGAACACGTAGTGTTAGCCATTTGAACTTGTTCACATCTTACTGAATCCACTACCATCCATGTAGAAAATATTAGCAGCGATAATATCATAAATATGAATAAAAATGAACCAATATGTTTGACGGGCTTGCGCGACATTAAATTATCTTGAAGCAAAGTATGATTGAACTCCCATCCTACAACCATCTCATGTTCATGCTTAAGATCAACTGCTTTACTTGGCATAATTATAGGTGTATTGCTTACATAAGCTGCCTTCTTTAATTGTTCCATTGTTAGAAGAGATTGGTTTGCTTTAATACGATGAGCATGTACAACATATTATGTCCCTTCTTTAGTTAAGTGATATCGATTTTGTTCCATGTAGAAGATTGCTTTGTGATCATATAAATAAGGGCTTCCTAAGACCATTCCACATGTTTCTAGCAGCACCACATCACATATTACTTCATCCACATACTTCAATGTAATTGCAAACTTTATGATACATTGCTTTGTTATGGGAAATTTGTGATCTTTGCTTATCCAATTTAGTGAATAGGGTTTGTGATGCATCTTAGTGTTTAATCCCAATTTATTAACCACTTCTTCTAAAATTAAGTTAGATTGAGATCCACTATCTATCAATGTATCAATCTTAGTATGTTTCATTATGACCCTTATATGAAACAATTTACTTATTGAATCAAAACTATCACCAATTTTACTTGTCAAACCAATTGTTGTAATCTTAGACTTGTCATCTGAATCTGATCCTAAGTATGTTGGTCGTGTTGTTGTTGGAAATTTTTGCCTCCCTTTCCTTTCTTTGAACCACTTTGGTTTCTTCTCTAGGTGCAATTGCCAACAATGTTCATCATCATGCCCTTCTTTCTTGCAATGTTTACAAGATAGCTTCTCTTCCTTCACTGTCATTGAATTTGCTTTCTTCCCATTCCCTTTTCATTTTCCTTCTTTCTTTGAATACGATTCCCTTGATACACCAACTCCAGTTTTCCCTGCTTCAATATATGTTGCTTGGACATAAACCTCATCAAGATTAGTAGGTTCAAACATAAAGACAGTATTATGAATATAAGTAGGCAAACCTCCTATATACTTCATAAGAGTTTCGTGTGTAGTCAATGGAACATCTAACATCAAAGCCATCTTACGAAATTCATCTATATATTCCTGAACCGATTGTCCTTTTCTTAACTTAAGACTTTTCCATTCAATTAAATCATTTTCCTTATATCTCAATGGATAGAACTATTTTCTAAGTGCATAAATAAAATCATGCCATGATGGAAAAATCTTACCAACTTGGTGAGTTCCATGTTGCATCTTACTTTGCCACCAAATGAGAGTTGTGCCTTCAAGAAGAAGCGATGTCAATCTGATATTAGTTGCCTCATATTTGATTTGCTACACATTACAATATACCTCCATCTGTATAACCCAGTTATCAAGTTTCTTAGCATTAACTTCGCCATCATATATAGGCAAAACAAATTTACATCAAGTTTAAGTAATGGCATGTCAGGCTTATGTTTATGAGAATGTGAATGTTTTCTTGTTGAAGTAAGGTTTGAACTTGTACTTGAAGAAGAAGAAGAAGAAGAAGGAGATGAAGCAGGAGATTTAGGAGGGTCCTCTCCTTCTTCATTTTTGTCTTGTTTTGAAGATTCTCCTTGAACCAGTCTCTTATGTTCCAAGTAATCATCATACAACACTTTTACCATCTCTGACATGGCAAAGAAAATTCTTTGAAACTCTCTTTCGTTTTGAGAAAGTCCTTCTTCCAATGCCATCTTATTACTTTGAGATGTCCTCTTTCTTGATCCAATATCAGGATATCCTTCTACAATATCTCCTTCACCACAACTTAGCTTTTCCCTAGTAATCATGCAAACTCAAACAACCAACTGTCAACCTGCTCCAATACCACTTGATCCAAAAATGATCTTTTAAAGACTTTGGTTAAGTTTATGCATGAGTTGATTTAACATTTAGATATTTAAGAGAAGAATAATATTTAATGAAAGAATGTTGCATCCATCATAAAGAATGCAGAACAGAAAATAAGCACTAATAACAACAAACCATAATGCCAAGATTGTTAACGAAGTTCGACAAAGTTGCCTATGTCTCTGAGCCTTTGTTTGAGTGGGGAAGGCTTTCTTATTAATCTTCAATGCTTCAAAAATACATTAGAACTACATAAAATGCATTACAAACTGGTATGGATGTGTTATGCTCGACCTCAGGAATCCAACACCACTGACGACACTGAAAAAGGTTGAACGTAGCTCCCAGAAATGGCCTCCAAAGTTTGCTTTCTAAATGGTTTCCCTGCATAAAAATGGCTTAAGATTCACAAATACTTCAACATTTTGTTGTTATAAACCTCCTTTCATGGCCAAAAAGAACTGGTTTATATAGATTTTGAGTTGGGGATCCTATCCCAACTTCCCCCACGATCTGGGCTAAAAAAAGGCTCTAGATCCTCAAAAATGGGCAAAATCCAAAAAAATCAGACTAAATAACCATAGAAATCCCTATTATATGGTTTAAAAACCCACAATTGGAAAAAATGCGCTCGAGCCCCCTTTTCTCCAAGCTCCTAGTCATGTGGCAATGCCATATGTTTGTGTGTTGGCGCTCTAATTCCTCAACCCCTAGGTCCTCTACTAGTGGTCACATGAAAGGCTCCTTGGTCAGCGGCCTAGGCCCGCTGATCGGGTGCTTAACCCCCCAAAATCCGCGCTATCCAAACTTTATTATGTATTATGCCATATGTTTAACAAGTAACACCTATGGCTCAGATGGTTGGCACATTGTTGTAATTTGTTGCTTTCCCGGAGATCTAGGGGTCAAATCCGCCAGAGTGCAAACAAAATTTTTGACCTAGCCAACATTGGCCTTATCTAGGGTGCCATGTGGCACCCTATGATTGGACCACATGTCACCTTGTGATTTTCTTGAATTGCTGACGCATTGGCCTTGTCACCCTACCAACTCACCTGCATAGTTAGCACACCTTCCACACGTCATGTCCAGAGCTTGCCATGTCACTTCCACACATCATGTCTAGAGATTTCCATGCCACGTGTCGGAGTGTCACTAGGCCACGTCATTGTACAGACTGCCACGTCAACGTCCATACAATCCACATGTCGAATCCGTATCATGCTAACTCAGCCTTGAAAATGCCAAAAATGCCTGACATGTGTCACCTCCTGGTGTTGCCATGTCAGCATGTTGATGTCATCGTGACATCATGCTGACATCATCTGCCAAGTCATGCTGACACACTGTTGATGTCAATAGTACAACCTTTGACTGTTGACTTTGACTTTTTTTGCCTATTTGGGAAAATTTTCAGATCGCCATAACTTCGTCATACAGTGTCCATTTAAAAAAAAAAACATATTGTCGGAATCAGCACGACGAGCCCTACACGATGACCTTGGTTTCATTTGATTTCGAGAACTTTGAAATTTTGGCCTTCTTGGATCCATTTTGGATCAATTTGGGGAAGGTTTGCAACTAGGGGTCCCTTGAGGGCTTATCATATCATTCCTGACCATACTTACCACTTTCCGCTCATTATATTCCCATCATATTGCCCTCTTATAGGGCCTTTGACTTTAATGACCCAAGAAGGGAATGTACCTCTTTTCATGGGAAGAAGGGGTTGAAGGCCTAGAGGGATTATTGTTGGATAAAAAGATAAAATCCTAAATATAGACCTTCCAGATGCTTCACCCAAGGATCCCGAGAAAGCAATGAAACTCTTCTCTATAAGAAATAGGGGACCTACAAAAATAAATTGTAGTGAATGCTTAAGGGTTTAGGTAGAGGATGGGAGGTCTCATCACGAGCCGGCCTATCATGATCATGGGTATTTAGCAGTATGACATTACCACCATCTGGTCACCAAGACATGGTAGTGTTTCTCAATTACACAACTGAGAGAAAGGGGGTCTCATCACGATCCAACCTTCTCATTTCCGCAAGATATTTGTGAACGACACTGTCGTTATCTGGACACCAAGTCAGGACAATGGACTTCAACTTGTTCCTTAAAACATAAAAGAAATATAAAGAGAAAAGAAGAGCTAAGAAGAAAGAATGGCAAGAACATGGGCTTGGAAAAAGTGCATCGCAATGAAGGTGCCACACACCCTCTACAAAGGCACCCATAAATGAGATAATACAAGCCCTTCTATGTCATGAAAATCATTGACATATGAAGTATTAACCCCTATCCACCTCATCATCCACTAAATGACCTTGAAAGGAAATCCTTTGGAGCATCCCCTACTTGAGGGTTTTGGTCCACCCAATGGGACTTTTATCACACCCCTCCCATACTTAAACTTGGTCAATTGTATAGGGTCTTTGAGTATTTGTTTGATTTGATGAAATAGTTTTGATGCACATGCTTAGATGCCTTGTTTATTAAATGTGGTTTATACTTGTCATGGTATCTTTGACTTGAGATCTTTGGAGGGTGTACCCTTTTGTTTTGCAGGAGCTTGCTTGGTGGCCAGTTTTGGGAGAATAAGCCTACCTTGGGATTCCATGAGGAAAAAATCCCATAGGTTGGATATTTTAGGCCCGCACACCGGATCACAGAGACGTACCTTTGAAGGCTTACATGGCATCATGGAGGATCTTACCCAGCCCCTATTACCCAAACGACTTGCCTAGGAGAGGCAAAATGTCACTTTTTGAGGCTTGACATCATGCTTGAGGAGGTTTGGTGGTGATGGAGTTATTTCACATTGACACTTGGCATGATTTGACCGAAGGAGACATGGATTGACTCTAGTACATGAAGAGGAGGCTCAAGGAGCCCTAGTGACCTCTTTATTCTTCTCCAACGACTTGGAAAAGTGTCAAAATGTCCCCTAAAGGGGTGATGTCATTTACTTTTAGGGTTTCTAATGTGTTAAAGTGAAAATTAAATATTATTATTTGGTTCAAGGGGTAAGATAAGGGGTGTTGACCCCTTATCTTATGTTTTACCCTTGCTAAGTGTACAAACTATGTTTTAAGACTTTTGTATAAATAGAGATCATGTGAATCTCATTTCATAACATAACTCTCCCATTTGGAGAAGTACTTGGCTAAACTTTTCACTACCCTTGGGGATTTTCTTTCTCTCTTGAATTTTTTCATGGTTTACTTTGCTATCAATGGAAGGAAGTGGTGCGCTACCTCCTATGGAGCATTTCTCTTAGCCAAGTACTTCTCCAAATGGGAGAGTTATGTTATGAAATGATATTCACATGGGAGAGTACCTCTTAGCCACTAGGGCGTCCCCTCTAAAGGGGTATTGCTTGTTGTTGTTATAAACTTTCATCTTCAGCCATTAGGGCTGCAAAAACCCTAACACCCTTTCATTACTGAAGTCTAATGCTATCTTACTTGAGTTGATCTAGTTGCTCCTAGTTTTTCTCTTGCTCTTTCAACTAGACTTTTAGTAACTTGTTTGCAACATTCATTATCATTTCCATTGCTGATGTATACTATTACTAACTAATGCAATTAGGGACAACAAGCTTAACTTGCTTGTCCATCATATACTTGGGCTTGTATCGTTGTTTTCCTTATGTCTTGAGCAGGTAAAATCAACATTTGCAAGGTCTACTATTTCTTGACAATGCTTGGCTACCATCAAGACCTTACTCAAGCCTTTCTCCACACATAGAAACTTGACCTATAGGAGCATTCATTCATACATCACACTTTCCATCTCATTCCCCCCTAGGGTCATCGATATTCCCCCCTTGAGGTGACCACTTCACCTCTAAAGTGATGGGAACACATGCCTTAGGTACAGTGGGTAGGTGTTCTCTTTAGTTTTCGCCATTTGGTGGTTGGTTCGGGCTTTTCCCAACCTACAACTTGTGTGATAACATTTTGGTGCCATTGTCGGGGAGGATTTTGAATCCTCTTTCAAACCCTAACAACACTTTGGCAAGCTATCCCAAAGCCTTTCCCTAGCTTTCCTGGTGACTCCACCCAAAGGACGTTCCCTTTCCACCCTTGATGAGCTCTTCTTGAAGCTCATCTAGCGACTCCACCTTCCAAGAACCCACCTTATCCCTTTCCAGCCTTTCATGAGTCTTGATCTCATTTGGCGATTCCATTGAGGTGTCTTTTCAGTCAATGGAAATATAACACTTCTACAAATGGAAAAGGAAAAGGCTGCTAATAAAGCTGCTAAGAAAATGATGAATCGTATAAGAGAATTATTTCCTTCCAAAGAACTAGCCCTTGAAGATGAAGAAGTGCTCAAAGAACATACATATGAAGAAAGTTACCAAGAAGATCCCGATGAATTTTCTCATGTTGAATATCCATATGAGACATTTTATGAAGATGAAGTGCTCATATCTACCCTTCCATTTTATGAAGACATCCAGACCTCTGTTCCTCCTGCACATCATGAAGATAACATGATGAGTTGTGACCCTTTCGAAGATCTTGATGATACTTTATTCCATGAATTCGGAAGTGAAGAAGCATTGGAGGTGTTATCCCCTACCCTAGGGATAACTAAGGATATTATGTCTCGATGCCCACATGTTCTAGACATGGAGTGTCGAGGACTAAATGACTTGAGCATGGCCCCAGAGGGCCCCTCTTTTCTTCAATGCAACCTATTTATTAGCAGTAGTAGTGTTCATCCCACCAGCCTGGTCCTGGACTAGTAGTAAGTCTTGCTCCATGAGGTAATGAGTCTGGGTATCATGGTATGTGTCACTCTGATTCTTGACGCACTTGAATATGTTACATTGAATTCTCCTTCATTTCATAACATTTTCTTGGAAATTATTCTCTTTGACTTGTTCATACCTGGAAGGGTGACATGATGCCCTAGTAAGTTGATCTCCCATTAGAATGGGTTTCCACTGGGTGGGTTTATGAAAGGTCATCGTCTGTTCCCTCCATACTTACCTTTTTCCATCTTTATTCCTCTCATCTCCCCCTACCTTTGTTTGGGCATTGGAATTTTCCACACTAGGAAGGGTTGTACCTTGCCTTGTGGGAAGAAGGGGCTAAAGGCCTAGAGGGTAAAAGTAGTTGGCAAGAGTTAAAAGCCAAATATGAAACCTTTGAGATGCTTCACCTGGGGATTCTCGAGAAAGAAGTTATTAGTTATTAGTTGGTGGATAGTTGGTCTCATCATGAGTTGGCCTATTATGACCATGAGCATGTAGCAGTATGACATTACCATCTATCTGGTCACCAAACCAGGGTAGTGGCTCTTGGTGGCATAGCCAAGAGAAAGAGGGTCTCATCACGAGCCAACCTTCTCATCTCCATGAAATGTTTGTGGATAATGTTGTCACCTCTGGTCACCAAGCCAAAACAATGTCCCTCAACTCTTCCCTTGAAGCATAAAAGAAAAAGATAAAAAAAAATGAAGCTAAGAATAAAAGGCAATGAATGGGCTAGGAAACAATGACATCCATGACAAGGTGCAACTCGCCCTCTACCAAGGCACCCATAGGTAATATTTACATTTCCTTGTTATCATTGCACCCCATGCCCAAATGCTTACCCCATGCCACCTCATACACTTACATGAACGAGATTGGTTCTCACCTGGGAAGCACCCCAAACTTAAGGAGGATTAGCCCAATAGTACACCCTGAGACCTTCTCCAAACCTAACTTGTTAAATTGCATCACATCTTTGAGCATTTGTCTGAGTAAAGGGGGGTTTGATGCACATGTTTGGGTAATTTAATTATTGGATGTGATTTACATGTTATGATCCATGTGACTTATGAACCCCTAGAGAGCGTACTTGTTGTTCTTGCAGGACCTTGCCCGATGGACAGGTACACATGAGGGAATGATTAGCTTGGACCTTCATGGGGCTGAAAGCCCACAAATGGATGTTGCAATCCCAGCCAGGGGCAAGAAGACATCAAATATTTGCACCAGGAAGAAAGAAGGATGTTGTCGTTGGAGACACCCTTACAAACCTAGACCCAGGGGGATCTTTCTCTTCCACCTAGACGTTGACCTTTGAGAGCCCATGAAGTCACCATCATGACCCTGGACGTCAACCAAAGCTAGGGTTTTCATTTTGAGGGCAGTTATGAGCTAGTTGGCACATGTGGGCATCATCCAGAGCATTTGGAGGCCAAACGTTCAACATCTAGAGCCCAAGGTTCCACCTTAGGGGCTCAACATCACCCTAGAAGGGCATGAAGTCACACTTGGAGGTGTGTTTAGATGCTAATTAATTTTATTTATGCCCAATTTGAATTTATTTGTAAATTGGCCAAGTCGGCCTTTATTTGACATGAAATTAATTAAAGCTCACCAGTTTTGTATAAATAAACAAAAAGTACATTCATTTTTACATCATAACTCCTCACACAAGAGGAGAGGTCTGAAATTTGTGCCCTGGTTAGGGCGAGTGGCTGAAATTGTGAGGCATACTCTTGTATAAGGTTGATTTTTTGCAAGTGGATCAATCTTGGAAGCTTTTATGGTGATCTTGCATGGCATTTTCATGATTATTCTTGGTGCAAGTAAGTAAAATCTGCATTTTCTGTCATTTATTGAATGGTTTATGTATGGTTTTATTTGCTCATACAAGATTATGAAATTGCACGATATACCTAATGCTTGAAGTAAGGAACTTAAATTGCTACTTTCGTAATTTCTATTTGCCAAGTTTTTTATTGAATTGATCTAGTAACTAGTGAAACCATAGAGCTCTAGTTTCCTAGCACTATAAGGTTTTGACCTAGTTATCTTTGCCTAAGTTCTTATCCCATAAGAAGCCTAAGGAGAGCAAGGTGCTAGGGCATAGAATTGCCTACACCCTAGTATATTGTTTCTTGAGGAAAATGCATAGGGGGACTTAAGTTACTACTTCTCCTATGCATTCTCCCTCTTAGACTTTTGTGCACTATCAAAACTGATTTGCAGCCTTAGAAGAAGTCGTCCACTTGACTCCATAAGCCCTAGAAGGCACTAGTTCTAGCCTCTCTCTTATTGAAGGATTGATCAAACACTCAAACTCTCTTCCTTGAAGCTTTTTCTAACTTCTACTAACTCTAAACTATTCTAATTCACTAGTTAACTTTTAGTTGTTGCAAATCACTGCTACAACCATACTAATCTACTTTAATTTGTTGCATACACCTACATAACTTGCATCTAACTCACTCAAAATTGCTTGTGATAATTTCTAAACGATCTACTTGATAAAAGCTAAGATTACATAATGTTTTCTTGTAATCTTGAGCACTAATACTTCTTGTTGTTACAAAAGATTGCTACAACCATCTAACTGCAACAAATTCTCTGCAAAATTGACATTTAAAGCTAACTAGACATTTCTAAAATTGCTTGTGACAATTGATTATCATTATGCCTAGTTAAAGTTGTCTTTTCATTGTCTTTTCAAGCAATTCCAAGGAATAGTTTTTGCATTCGTTACAAAATACTTATTGTTGTTGTAAACTTTCATATCATTGCATCTTTATATCAGCTAGCTTATTTTTCAAAGGTTCATGGTCTTATGAAGCACTAACATCATTTGGTACTTGAAAGTTGCCATATTTTTCCTTTGTTGTCTTGTTCTTGGAAGGTACACTTCATTTTCACTCTTGCTTCATCTCCCAAAGACCTAAAGAACCTTTTAACTTGAGTGACCAGTGAGAGGGGGGTATTCTTGTATCCTTGCTTTAGTTTCATTATCCCTTTAGGTCACTGGGGACATCTCCCCTGGGGTAATCTTAATATACTCCTAAACAAAAAGGGGTTTCCTATTAAGGTGACAGTGATAGGTCACCCCCTTGTTACACCAACCTTGCCTCACTTGCCTTGGGCTTTGGGCAAGTACATATTGTGTGATAACATTTTTGGCACCATTTTCAGGGAACATCGAGTCAATTTTCTTCGAATGACACTTTTTCGGTAAGCCTTTATCCAAAGCCTTCATTTCACAAATATTACTTGGCAAATCCACTAAGGGCGATTCCCTCTTTTTCCTTTGATGATCCCTAGAAGGATTATCTGGCGACTTTAATAATGACAAAGCCAACCATGGCTTCTCAATGGGACCCAGGTAATTTTAAACCCTTGGATATGAGTAAAATATCAGGGTATCCTCGACGAATGCCTCCAAGATATGTAAAATGGCTCCCTAAATTCACTGGTAGTGATGAAGAGAATGTTGAAAACCATATGCATGAGTTTTAGGCTTTATTTCAAATCCACCCTATCAGTGATGACGTTGAAGACCTAGCAATGAAATGTTTCTCTGCTACTCTTCATGATAATGCCAGGAGATGGTATGATGGCCTCCTTGATGCTAGTATTACATCCATGGATCAATTGCAAGAATTTTTCCTCAAGAGATGGAATACCAAAGAGGATCCTTCAATTTTTATAAAAAAAATTAATTACATAAAGAAGAATGAGAATGAAACTATTAGGGAATTTCATGATAGATTTAAGAGGCTAATACAACAGATCCCAACAAGCCATCACCCGTCAAACAACTTTCTTCTCTTTCTTTACACCAAAGCCTTTGCAGGAAAAATAAGTTTCCATATTAGAAATAAATCTCCTAGAACAATCCAAGAAGTTTATGACATGGCCACAAAAGTTGAAGCCAACGTCTCCTCGTCCAAGGAAAAACAATCATTTTTTCTAGAAGTCAAGATTTGTGAACCCAAAGATACCCTAGATATTCCCAAGAGAATACCTTCCCTTGAGACCTCTGTTGAAGAAACCCCAAAAGGTTTGGAGCAATACATCGATCAACAAGAGGTTGAGGAGAGAGTTCTTGATGAAGGTTATCAATCCCATGAGATAGAACAAGAATTTACTCATGCTTCTAGCAAAGATAATGAGGACCTGGTTGAAGAGCGAAAGCCTGAAGATATTAAACATGATGATGAAGTATTAATGTGTGCCCCTCCCTCTGATGAATCCATCCCAAATCCTTTCCCTCCTGCGCAAGAAGAAGAGGATGAGGTTAGTCACTTTCCTTTTCATGTTTTTGATGATACCTTATTCTATGATTTAGAAGGTGAAGAAGAAAGGGAACCCTTGGACGAGCTAGACCCTCCATATTATGAAGCTAAAGATGTAAGGGCAAGTCATAAGAACAAGGAGCTAATGTTTGCTCCTCCATTAGATGAAGTTATCCAAATATTCAAAGATCCTACACAGGTAGAAGTGAATACGGTGAGTTGTTTCCCTTTCCAAGATTTTGATAATGCCTCAGTTTGTGATTTGGAAAGCAAAGAAGTGTTAGAGGAGCCTTTGGATGCTTTAATCCCTTCATGTTACGATGAAGGAAATGGCATGGTTAATAATATTGACGATTTCATACATGTTGGAAGACGTAAATGGGATGTAATTGGTATGATGGGGATCATATTTACGACATTGAGGATCACTTCCAAATGTTACCTTTACAACTATTATATTAGGTTAGTACTAATTCTGACATTTGGAAACAAGGAAATGACATAGTTACATACATCTCCAAGGGTGACCTAGTTCTATGTTCTCCTGATGATTTTCGGTCATACCTTGAGGATTTTGATGAGTATTCCTTTGAGCACTTGGATTTATTCTATGAAGAAGATTATCAACCACCGTTGCGCTCAGATCTTGATAAATGTGAGGACATTGCTTGCCCAAAGCAGGGTACTTGTGAGAATATTTTTCAGCTCCCTTCGACTACTTTACCTCGCTATGTCACTAAGGGTGTAGTTAGGAAACATATCCCTTGTCTTGAGTTTTCTACAGGGAAAAGCCTACTTTTAGAATTCAAGGGTAAGTTGAATACCTTAAGAAGAAGTTTATTATCTCATTCTTTCAGCCTTCCCTTAAGAAATTGTCAATCATTCTCTAGGTTCTTACTAGTCCCTTCCCAGACCTCAGGATGTGAAGACGTCCAAGGTAGCCAACCTTCAGACTCTTTGAGTTAGTCTTTTGAGCCTTTGATTTTTCACGATCCCTTTCTGAGATGGATTGAGCACTTTCCTAGAAGTGTGACTTGGCATAATTTTGTCCCTCCCTCTTGCCTCCATGAGCCAGATTTTACGATTTCTGATGATGTGATACATGTTCTAACCCATGTTATTTTTGTGCTTGACTTGTCATTGTTTTGGTTTATGATGAAGCACAGAGGCATGTATTATGAGATATTGCTAGGATGGTTTCACTGGTTATTTGACTACACCTAGCATTTAACCAACATGTAAGTAGAGGTAGGTAGGCATTTGCATCCATTGTATATACCATCTGCATATCATGATAGCATAGTATAGCTTCATTTTCATATTGTATTATTCCATTATGTATATATGTATGCTCATATCTTAGATTAGAGATGCTCTTTATTTTATCATATATGAACAAGGGGTGATATCACCACCCTAAGGATTATTAATACATTTTGTTGAGATTTAGAAGGCACAAGGCATACCAGAGATGTTGAGGTTCTCATGTGCTCTACGGTGAGCACATGTCCCCGAGTTGGAGCCAGTTGTTATCCCCTACCCTAGGGATAACTAAGGAGATCACATTTCAAGGCCCACAGGTCCTAGACATGGAGTGTCGAGAACTGGATAACTTGAGCATGGCCCTAGAGGGCCCCTCTTTTCTTCTATGCAACCTATTTATTAGCAGCAACAATGTCCATCCCACCAGCCTGGTCCTGAAGTAGCAGTAACTCTTGCTCCATGAGGTAATGAGTCTGGGTATCATGGTATGTGTCACTCTGATTCTTGAAGCACTTGAATATGTTACATTGAATTCTCCTTCATTTCATAATGCTTGCTTGGAAATTATGTTGTTTGACTTGTTCTTGGAAGGGTGACATGATTCCCTAGTAAGTTGATCTCCCTTCAGGATGGTTGCCACTGGGTGGGTCTGTGAAAGGTCATCATCCGTTCCCTCCATACTTACCACTTTCCATCTTTATTCCTCTCATCTCCCCCTACCTTTGTTCGGGCATTGGGATTTTCCACACTAGGAAGGGTTGTCCTTTCCTTGTGGGAAGAAGGGGTTAAAGGCCCAGAGGGTAAAAGTAGATGGCAAGAGTTAAAAGCCAAAGATGAAACCTTTGAGATGATTCACCTAGGGATTCCCGAGAAAGCAATAAAAAGCTTCTTAGTAAGAAAAGTGAAACCATAAGATAAATAAACACTCAAGGTATTAGTTGGTGGATAGGAGTTCTCATCACTAGCCAACCTGTTATGACCATGAGCATGTACCGGTATGACACTACCATCTATCTGGTCACCAGGGTAGTGGCTCTTGGTGGCATAGCCAAGAGAAAGGGGGTCTCATCACGAGCTATCCTTCTCATCTCCATGAAATGTTTGTGGATAATGTTATCACCTCTCGTCACCAAGCCAGGACAGTGTCCCTCAACTCTTCCCTTGAAGCATAAAAGCAAAATATCAAAAGAAATGAATCTAAGAATAAAAGAAAATGAATGGGCTAAGAAACAATGGCATCCATGACAAGGTGTAGCTCACCCTCTACAAAGGCACCCACAGGTAAGATTTACATTTCCCTGTTATCACTGCACCCTATGCCCAAATTCTTACCCCGCGCCACCTCATACACTTACATGACCTAGATTGGTTCTCACCTGGGAAACACCCCAAACTTAAGAAGGATTAGCCCAATAGGACACCTTGAGACCTTCTCCAAACTTGACTTGTTAAATTGCATAACATCTTTGAGCATTTGTCTCAGTAAAGGGGGGTTTGATGCACATGTTTGGGTAATTTAATTATTGAATGTGATTTTCATGTTATGATCCCTTATGAACCCCTTGAGGGCATACTTATTGTTGTTGAGGGACCTTGCCCGGTGGACACATACACATGGGGGAATGATTAGCTCAGACCTTCATGGGGCTGAAAACCCACAAATGGATGTTGTAACCCCAACCAGGGGAAAGAAGACATCAGATATTTGCACAAGGAAGAAAGAAAGGTGTTTCCCTTGGAGACACCCTAGCAGGCCTAGACCCAGGGGGATCCTGCTCTTCCACCTAGACATTGACCTTTGAGATCCCATGACATCACCATCATGACCTTGAACGTCATTCGGAGCTAGGGTTTGCATTTTGAGGGTAGTTGTGAGCTATTTGGCATGTGTGGGCATCATCCAGGGCCTTCGAAGGCCAAACGTTGAGCATCTGGATCCCAACATTCCACCTTAGGGGTTCAACGTCACCCTAGAAGGGCACGACATAACCCTTGGAAGTGTTTTTAGATGCTAATTAATTTTATTTATGTCTAATTTGAATTTATTTGTAAATTGGGCCAGGTCGACCTTTATTTGACATGAAATTAATTAAAGGTCATCAGTTTTGTATAAATAAACAAAAAGTACATTCATTTTTACATTAGAACTCCTCACACAAGAGGAGAGGTCTGAAATTTGTGCCGTAGTTAGGGCTAGTGGCTGAAATTGTGAGGCACACTCTTATATAAGGCTGATTTTTTGCAAGTGGATCAATCTTGGAAGCTTTTATGGTGATCTTGCATGGTATTTTCATGATTATTCTTGGTGCAAGTAGGTAAAATATGCATGTTTTGTCATTTATTGAATGGTTTATGTATGGTTTTATTTTCTCATACAATATTATGAAATTGCATGATATACTTAATGCTTGAAGTAAGAAACTTAAATTGCTACTTTCTTACTTTCTATTTGCCAAGCTTTTTATTGAATTGATCTAGTAACTAGTGAAACCCTAGAGCCCTAGTTTCCTAGCACTCTAAGGTTTTCACCTAGTTAATTTTTCCTAAGTTCTTATCCCATAAGAAGCCTAAGGAGAGCAAGGTGCTAGGGCCTAGAATTTACTACACCCTAGTATCTTGTTTCTTGAGCAAAATGCATAGGGGGACTTAAGTTACTACTTCTCCTATGCATTCTCCCTCTTAGACTTTTGTGCACTATCAAAAATGATTTGCATCCTTAGAAGAAGTCATCCACTTGACTCCAGAAGCCATGGAAGGCACTAGTTCTAGCCTCTCTCTTACTGAAGGATTGATCAAACACTCAAACTCTCTTCCTTGAAGCTTTTGCTAACTTCTACTAACTATAAACTAGACTAATTCACTAGTTAACTTGTTGTTGTTGCAAATCACTGCTACAGCCATACCAATCTACTTTAATTTGTTGCATACACCTACATAACTTGCTTCTAACTCACTCATATATTGATTGTGATAATTTCCAAACGATCTACTTGATAAATGCTAAGATTAAATGATGTTTTCTTGCAATCCTAAGCACTAATACTTGTTGTTGTTACAAAAGATTGCTACAACCATCTAACTGCAGCAAATTCTCTGCAAAACTAACATTTAAAGCTAGCTAGACATTGCTAAAATTGCTTGTGACAATTGATTATCATTATGCCTAGTTAAAGTTGCCTTTTCATTGTCTTTTCAAGCAATTCCAAGGCATATTTTTTGCAGCCGTTACAAAATACTTATTGTTGTTGTAAACTTTCATATTGTTGCATATTTATATCAGCTAGCTTATTTTTCAAAGGTTCATGGTCTTATGAAGCACTAACATCATTTGGTACTTGAAAGTTGCCATGTTTTTCCTTTGTTGTCTTGTTCTGGGCAAGTACACTTCATTTTCACTCTTGCTTCATCTCCCAAAGACCTAAAGAACCTTTTAACTTGAGTGACTAGTGAGAGGGGGGTATTCTTGCATCCTTGCTTTAGTTTCATCAGCCTTTTAGGTCACTGGGGACATCTCCCCTAGGGTAATCTTGTTATACTCCTAAACATAAAGGGGTTTTCTATTAAGGTGACAGTGATAGGTCACCCCCTTCTTACACCAATCTTGCCTCACTTGCCTTGGGCTTTGGGAAAGTATAGATTGTGCAATAACAGGAGGAAACCTTGGATACGATAGATCCTCTTGAAGAAAAGCGAACAAAGCACTATGCACTAAGGATCAAACCTCTTGTGATGAAGAGGCAATGGAGGGGCATGTCCTTAAGAAGAAAGAAGAATTATGATAAAGCGCAACATATTGAGGCACCGTTATATTTGTTCCTGCTTGGTGAAGGCGTGATTGTCCAACTTTTCTCTCCCCCTGCACATGACATTGAAGAAGCGATCAATATCGATGATGAAGAATTTGAAGATCCAGTTGAAACCACCTTAGCCTCTGTCATTCCTGCATACAAAGACAAAGAGATGGTCATTTTTAATCAAAATGATGGTCTTATGAAAGAACCCTTCGATATGGTTGATGAGCATATAGACACTTTCATACAGACTAGTAGACGTGGGTGGGATTTTGGTCATCTGATTTTTGTTAGAGACCCCATTTACGACATTAAGGGTAGCCCTCAAGAAAAGGGTTTTGAGTTGTCATATTCAAAGGACTAATTTTCATGCGTATATGATTCATATGTTTGGCAGCCTGATGATGACATAATTACAGATTTATTCGATGACCGGTCGCAGCATTTTCAGGATGATTTTCAGTTATCCCTTGGGACCTATGATCCATATCTTTTGGGGAATGCATACTTGTTGTATGAGGACTCTCATCTACCTTCGTCCTCAATTTTGGAAGAATACCAGGACAAAACCATCTCAGAGCAATCAAAGGCTCACTCTATAAAAATGAAGTATTTTCATATTGAGGATTTCTATAGGGATTCACAAATGAAGAGGTTGTGTTCTTCTTTCTCTAGACCTAAACCATGTACCTTACCTCATCCCTTCTTGTCAGGGAAATCATGAGGTCTTATTGGGATCTCGCGTTTCTTCTCGGTCTTCGGGAAGAAGCAATCATGTCAATGAGGATGAAGATGAGCCATCGTCTACATATAGTAGCCATATTCAAAGATGGATTGATCAGGCTTATGGTTACACCTTCAAGCATGATGATCAGGCTGATGGTTTCTCTTTCCAACAGGATTTCCTCCCTCCCACCCATCTCCATGAGTTTCATTTTATGATTGATTGTACATCTATTTATGCTCATGATCATTATGTGCGAGACTTATCTTTGTTGTTTCACATGATTAAGCACAGGGGGTGATACTTTGATGAGATGATCAACTCGTTGCACTGGTTGTTTGAATTCACCTATCATCACTTATTGCTTGATCTTCAGTGCCCCAACGCCCCAGGTAAGTAGGTAGGTCATCTTGCTTTCCTTGCATTTGCATCTTGATTACTCATGTTAGATTAGATGCATTTGATATTTTATTTTGTTCTACTTGCATATTGATTTCATGATTAGTTTAGAAATTAAAAAAAAATGCTAATTTTTTTTTCTAGATTAGTTTTCATTTTGATTTTGATGTATATGGACGAAGGGTGATAGAACCACCCTAGATTTTACGGTTTCATGTTTCAATGTAGGCACATGTCTACCAGGAGATGTTGTGGTTCTCATGCACTCTATGACGAGCACATGTCCCCAAGTAAGAGCCATATGTTATCCCCATTTTGTGGGATAACTAAAGAGATGATATCTCGAGGCCCTCAAGTTGCAGATATAGAGTGTCAAGAGACCACATGGCTAGTAGTGTCCACTTGCACATACGGAAGCTCACTCTATCACCACATTTTGATCCATTGTCAGGGCATCCACCACACCAGCTAGCTTCTGGAAGGTAGATGGGTCTTGCTCCATGTAGTACAAGTAAGGTATTGTGGCAGGTAATCACCCTAATATTTGAGGCATTTAAACATGTTGTATTTAAGTTTCTTTTGATTATAGAACACTTGCTTGGACATTATGCTTTTGACCTTGTATCACCTTGGTGAGTGTCATAGATTTCCTAGTAAGTGGCCAACCTTTGGGGAAGGTTTGCAACTGGGGGTCCCTTGAGGGGATATCGTACCATTCCCAACCATACTTACCACTTTCCTCTCATTACATTCCCATCATATTTCCCTCTTCTAGGGCCTTTGACTTTAGTGACCCAAGAAGGGAATGTACCTCTTTTCATGGGAAGAAGAGGCTAAAAGCCTAGAGGGATTGTTGTTGGCTAAAAATATAAAATCCTAAACATAGACCTTCCAGATGCCTCGCCCAAGGATCCTCGAGAAAGCAATGAAACACTTCTCTATAATAAATGAGGGACCTACACAAATAAATGATAGTGAATTCTTAAGGGGTTAGTTGGAGGGTGGGAGGTCTCATCACGAGCCGACCTATCAGGATCATGGGTATTTAGCGGTATGACATTACCATAATCTGGTCACTAATCTAGGTTAGTGGTTCTCAATTACACAACTAAGAGAAATGGGGTCTTTGTTAATATTATGGTAGCTTCAGGAGGTATGAACCTCTATTGTGACCTATGACGAGACTAGAATCCTCCAGAAGGAAGCAAAGAATTGAAGGAAACCTTAGACAAGTTGTCGACTGCACAAATACATTTAAAATGAATTTATTGATACCCAGAAGGAGAAGTCGGCCCCAGTTAGCCTGCCCAGTTCACTATAAATACAGGGTGCCAGTTCTCATTATTGATCATCTTAGCAGTTGCAGAGAGAGCCAAATCTGCATAGGAAATTGCAGTTTTGGTGTGCAAGTTTCTGGGAGAGCTGGGAAAGTGAGCGCTAGCTTCTGGGTGGGATCATCTGTTCATCTTAGTTTCTATTCTTGCTTGGTGCATTAGCCTCTCTTGGCTATTGGATTGCTACCAGGATTCTCTTCTCGGTCAAGGTCAAGGTGCTCGGAGGGTGGCTTCGATCTGTGGTTGGGTGACGAAGGTATCATCAATGGTAAAACGAGCACAATCTTCTATATTCTAACAGGTTATGGGCCCACACCCCTTCAGTCAGCCTAAAATGTTGGAAGGAAACATAGCCGCTAGATATTGATCTTGTTGAGGAACTGTCGCTAGGGTTACTAGCAGGAGCAGTTTCCAAAGCACTGCAGCTAGGGTTACTAGCAGAAGCAGTTGCAGAAACCCTAATTCTCAGATCCGACACCTTGTGATGAAGCATCTCGCTCAAGGAGAAGATATTCAGATGCACCCTAACTCAACGCACCTATTGGCTCTCTCAGAAGACAGAAATGACGAAGTTGAAGTTTTGGATCAAGGCATGACCAGTTACCAGTCAACCGAAGACATGTGTGAAACAATCAGTCTCTTACACTACTCAACACTTACCGGGACAATTGAAGACGATATGTGGATAATCGACAGTGGAGCTTCCAAGCACATGACGGGAGATCAAGATAGACTCTCAAATCTAAATGAGAGAAAGACATCGTACAAAGTGGAGCTTGGAGACAAAAGCACTTACCCCGTCGAAGGATTTGGACAAGCCTCCGTCAAGTTGGAATCAGGTAATCATATTCACTTAAGCAATGTTTTATATGTACCTGGTTTAGAAAAGAATCTTGTATCAATATCATGTTTAGAAGACAAAGGGAACAGAATAGCCTTCATGGATGGAAAGGTGTTATCATGGCATAAGAATTCCAACATAGAAGATGCTAGGGTTCTTGGAAGATGTGAAGGAAATCTGTATAGACTACTAGAACGAAATGAAGAAGCTCTAGTACATGGTGAAGTCAACCCTAATGAGCTTTGGCATAGAAGGTACGCTCATATCAATTATCAAGCATTACCTTTCCTCAGAAAAATGGTTGAAGGAATACCAGAATTGAAATCCACATACGAAGGAATTTGCAAAGGATGTGCCCTTGGGAAGAATATCAAGAAACCATTCCCAAGCAGCAACAACAAATCTAAGGAAACCCTAGATCTAATACACTCAAATGTTTGCGGTCCAATGCCAGTCAGATCTTTAGGAGGATCTCTCTACTACGTAACCTTCATAGATGACTATTCAAGAAAGACGTGGTTGTATCTACTAAAATCAAAAGACGAAGTATTCAACAAGTTCTAAGAATTCAAGGCAGAAATAGAAAATCTTACGAACAAGAAGATCAAGACATTAAGAACAGATAATGGAAGAGAATACACCTCGAAGGAGTTCATTGCATTCTGCAAATCAACAGGGATTAGGAGGGAGCTGACTGTTCCTCATAATCCTCAACAAAACGATGTAGAAGAAAGAAAGAACAGATCTATCGAAGAAACAGTAAAGCCCTATTGAACGATCAAGATCTATCCATGTTTCTATGGGGTGAAGCAGCAATGACGGCAATATATGTATAGAACAGAAGCCCTCATCGCATATTGAAGGACATGACACCAGAAGAAGCATTCTCAGGTAAGAAACCTAACGTAGAAAATCTAAGAATATTTTGGTGTCCAGTTTACTCTCATATTCCCAAAGATAAAAGGAACAAACTAGAACCCTTAGAAAAGAAAGGGATATTTGTGGCATATAGTGATTCATCCAAAGCCTATAGAATATATATTCCAGAACAACACAAAATAGAAGTAAGCAGAGACATAATGTTCAATGAAAGGATGGCCTTCAGAAAATCTATTGAAGAAACTATAGAAGAAGAAGAAATTGAAGAACCAAATGAAGAAAACACAGCTAGCGAAAATAATAAAAATGATCAACCTGATCATCCGATGGAGCCATGTGATAACACTGATCTAGATAATATACCAAAGAACAAGAAACGACCAGCTTGGCTTGAAGCCACATTACAAGACGCAGAAAGAATCAAGGTTCCAGAAGGAACATCCAGGAGGAGTAAAAGACCGAAAAGATTCTCAATTTATGCAGCATACATGACGAAGCTTCTAGATGAAAAACCCACTACATTCGAAGAAGCAGTCCAAAAGGGACAATGGAAAGAAGCTATGGCAGAAAAACATCAGTCCATTATGAAAAATGAAGTATGGGAAATTGTACCCAGACCTAAAGAGAAATCAGTGGTAACCTCAAAATGGGTATACAAGATCAAACATGCAGCAGACGGAAGCGTGGATAAATACAAGGCAAGATTTGTGGCCAGAGGGTTCTCCCAGAAGGAGGGAGAAGATTATGATGAAACCTTTGCTCCGGTGGCAAGGTATACCTCCATCAGAGCTATCATATCTCTTGCCGCTTCCATGGGATGGAATCTACACCAGATGGATGTCAAGACAACCTTTCTCAACGGAGCTATTGAAGAAGAAGTGTATATTGAACAACCTCAAGGATTCGAGGTACATTCCAGAGACATTCACGTTTGCATATTGAAGAAAGCTCTATATGGACTCAAGCAAGCTCCAAGGGCTTGGTATGCCAGAATGGACAACTATCTAACAAGACTTGGTTTCTCCAAAAGTCATGCAGATCCAAACCTTTATTAGAAAGTCGTGGATGATGCACCTGTGATTCTACTATTATATGTTGATGATCTATTCATAACAGGTGAAGAATCTCTAATCATCCAGTGCAAGAAGGATTTAGCCTCNGTGGCCAGAGGGTTCTCCCAGAAGGAGGGAGAAGATTATGATGAAACCTTTGCTCCGGTGGCAAGGTATACCTCCATCAGAGCTATCATATCTCTTGCCGCTTCCATGGGATGGAATCTACACCAGATGGATGTAAAGACAACCTTTCTCAATGGAGCTATTGAATAATAAGTGTACATTGAACAACCTCAAGGATTCGAGGTGCATTCCATAGACACTCACATTTGCAGATTAAAGAAAGCTCTATATGGACTCAAACAAGCTCCAAGGGCTTGGTATGCCAGAATGGACAACTATCTAACAAGTCTTGGTTTCTCCAAGAGTCATGCAGATCCAAACCTTTATTACAAAGTCGTGGATAACACACTTGTGATTCTACTATTATATGTTGATGATCTATTCATAACAGGTGAAGAATCTCTAATTATCCAGTGCAAGAAGGAATTAGCCTCTGAATTTGATATGAAAGATCTCGGTCTCATGCATTATTACTTGGGACTAGAAGTATGGCAGAAGCATGGTGAAGTATTCATTGGACAAGGAAAGTACGCAATAAAGATCCTTCAGAAGTTTGGAATGATGGACTGTAAGTCCATGGACACTCCTATGAATGAGGATATAAGAAAAGTGAAAGTCCCATATTCTGATCCAGTAGATCCATCTCTATATTGACAACTAATTGGATCATTGATGTATTTGGTAAATACTCGACCAGATATTTGCTTTGCTATAAATACATTAAGTCAGTTCCAGGTGGAACTTAGACAAGAGCATTGGATAGCTGCAAAGCATGTCCTAAGATATATTTGTGGGACAATAAACTATGGCTTCAGATATACCTCATCCAGTGATATCCAACTTCATGGATTCACAGACTCTGATTAGGCAGGAAGTGTAGAAGACAGAAAGAGTACTTCAGGTATGTGTTTCAGCTTGGGCTCCGCTATGATATCTTGGGGCAGCAGGGAATAGAAGTCTGTTGCACTCAGTACAATGGAAGCAGAGTATATGGCAACTTGTGAAGCATGCACATAAGCTGTATGGCTAAGGAAGTTAATCTTCGATTTATTTGATTAGACTCCGGAATCAACCATAATATATTGTGATAATCAGAGTTGTATAAGATTATCAGAACATTCAGTGTTTCATGAAAGGTCGAAGCACATTGAGATGAAATACTACTTTATTCGAGATAAAGTCCATAAAGGAGAGGTAAAGCTCAAGTATATCCCCACTGATGAACAGACAACAAACATCATGACAAAACCTCTATCCAGAATCAAGTTTGCATATTTTCGAGAGAAGATGGGGATCGTGGAAATAACTCCCTTAGCTGAAAGGGAAGATTCTCCAAGCTAGGAGAAGGTACAGAAAATATTCTTGAAAAACATTTATTTTTGTGATTTAAATAACTCTCCAGTTAGGAGGGAGCACTGAAAATATTATTTATCTTTGTAATTGAAAAATAGTCCAGATTGGACAGATTCTTTCCTGTTTGGAAAGTGGATTGAGATTTCTGATGGACAATGACTTCCCATTGCGGTTAACATGGGAGGTAGTCTGATTGCTGATGTATCATAGACAACGACTTCCCATTGTGGTTAACATGGGGAGTGGTCTAGGGAAGTCTCTCTTCTTGAGGGTTACTCAAGAAGACTGGCCCGCCTCGCCGGACAACGATTTCTCATCGTGGTTAACATGAGGAATGGTTTGTTTTGGAGGTTGATGCAGGACAGTCTTTTCCTCTTGTGGTTAACAGAGGAAATGGTCCAGACAGTCATTCCTTAGGGTTATACATTCTCTCCAGGGCGCACTTTGATTAGTGTAGGAGGAATGGCCTAGGGTGGGGAATGGTCCAGGCTCAACAATCAGGAACAGACATTCCTTAGGGTTGTACATTCTCTCCAGGGCGCACTTTGATTAGTGTAGGAGGAATGGCCCAGGGTGGGGAATAGTCTAGGACAATCATTCATAGGGTTTATACATTTTCTCCAGGGTGCACTTTGATTAGTGTAGGAGGAATGGCCCAGGGTGGGGAATGGTCCAAACATTCCTTAGGGTTTATACATTCTGTCCAGGGTGCACTTTGACTAGTGTAGGAAGAATGGCCCAGGGTGAGGAATGGTCCAGGCTCAGAAATCATAAATAATTCTTCTTCCTTGTTTGAGAAGAATGAGACAACTAGCCCATTGCTGATGTTCTATACCGAGGGCAGATATTCTTTCATATCTCATAGATGTGAGTGAAAGATTGGCCCAGATGATTCAGTTTTTTATCATAACATTGTTTCTATGCAGGTTTCTATTAGATGTTTGTTATGAAGAATATATGATAGTAGATGTAAACTACTATGGTGGATATGTTCCACTGTTCGTGAGGCAGATATTCTTTCAGAACTCACAGATGTGAGTGAAAGATTGGCCCGGAGACTGCTTGTCTCCAGACAATAGAGATATACTACTGTGGTGGATTTGTTCCACTGTTTGTGACTATGTGTCACGGTTTGAGTAGTTGCGTACTACCTGAATAGACATGTGTGTGTTCTATCAATTGATATTGTACCAGTTGTCACAAGAGATTATCCAGTTGGATAATAATGACGGTGCTTGTGTTTCTACCAGTTGAATGGTTTGTTGTGCTCAAGACCATACCTCCCTATCTAGGAGGGAGTGTTAATATTATGGTAGCTTTGGGAGGTATGAACCTCTATTGTGACCTATGGCAAGATAAGAATACTCCGGAAGGAAGCAAAGAAATGAAGAAAACCCTAGACAGGTTGCCGGCTGCAGAAATATATTTAATATAAATTTATTAATACCCAGAAGGAGAAGTCGGCCCCAGTTAAACTGCTCAGATTACTATAAATACAGGGTGCCAGTTCTCATTATTCACATCTCAGTAGTTGTAGAGTGAACTGGATCTACACAGGTGCAGTTGCAGCTTGTGCACAAGTTTTTGGGAAGGTGTGCGCTAGCCTCTGGGTGGGATTATCTGATCAGCTTGGGTTCTATTATTGCTTGGTGCATTAGCCTATCTTGGCTATTGGATTGCTACCAAGATTCTCTTCTCTATCAAGGTCAAGGTGCTCAGAGGGTGGCTTCGGCTTGTGGTTGGGTGACGAGGGTATCGTCAATGGTAAAATGAGCACAATCTTCTATATTCTAACATGATGATTGTTTGCTCCAAGTAAACCAGACATATCTCTACATGAGCCAGTATATCATTCACAATATCCATGGGTTGGAGTTTACATGTAGAGAAACCTCAAGGCTTTGAGGTATACCAAAAAGAGACCCTTGTATGCTGATACACAACATAAGCGTGATGAAGACTTTATATAACATAGATATTGTATCATAATGGTTACTCAGAGGCTAAGGATGATGGATCTCTAATCCATGACAAACTCTCATGATGGCCGAAGAAGTACCACTTGGATATGTTCCAGTTTGACCCTTGCCATGATGTTGTGAGCTAGCAGGAACCAAAGAGGAATCCAACAATAATATACTGATTAGAGCTATATGAAGCCTTCAGAGAAAACTAGTGTTCTAGAAAAACCGAAGTACATTTGAGATCAAGCATTACATTCTCTGTGATGAAGTCCAGAAAGGAGAAAGTGGTTCTCCAATGTATATCTCCATAGATGAGCAGATAAGCGGACATTTTGATAAAGCTTCTGTCCAAGATGAAAGAGTTTGCGTACTCAAGCTGGAGCTCGTGGAGACGACTTCCTTATTGAGAAAGGAAGAGATGACTCCCAGGTTGGGAGGGAGCACTGATGTGTTATTGATTTATGGACAATCATTTTTCAGTTCGAAAAATGGTCCAAGATGAGAAACTCCTTTCCAGTTCGAAAAGTGGTTTGATATTTCTAACGGATAAACATTTTCCAGTTGATCCAATGGTCATTTTCGTAATGAAAATGGTTCGATGGATTGCTGATGTACCATAGACAACTATTTTCCATTGTGGTTAACATGGGAAATGGTCTAGGACAGTCTCTCTTCTTGAGGGTTACTCAAGAAGACTGGTCTGCCTCGTATGACAGTCATTCTTTCGAAGCTCATAGTTGTGAGTAGTTTCGAAGAATGGTCCATTTTGGAGGTTGGTGCAGGACAATCATTTCCTTAGGAAATGGTCCAGACAGTCATTCCTTAGGACATATTCATTCTCTCTAGGTTGCACTTTGGTTAGTGCTGGAGGAATGGCCCAGGGTGGGGAATGGTCCAGGTTCAACAATCAAGGACAGGCATTCCCTAGGGCAGACTCATTCTCTCCAGGTTTCACTTTGTTTAGTGATGGAGGAATGACCCAGGGTGGGGAATGGTCCAGGTTCATAAATCAAGACAATTATTCTTCCTTGCTTGAGAAGTCTGAATAGTCCAGATAGATCATCATTGATGTTTTACCTTATGAGAGCAGATGCTCTTCCAGATCTCATAGATGTGAGTGGAAGAATGGCCTAGATGATTCAGTTTATATCATAACAATGTTTTATGTGGAGGTTGATATCACATGATTGTTATGGATACTCTATGTCTATAGACAATAGATATATGCTACTATGGTGGATGTGTTCCACTAATTGTGACTATACGTCACAGATCAAGTATCTCTGTGCTACTTGGTGTGGTAGTGTACCACTGGATTATAGTTGTGTACTACTATGAATAGACACAGTTGTGTTCTATTGAATAATATTCTTCCGATTTCCTTGAAGACTATCAACGGTGTTGGAAATGATTATCAACTAGATGGATGATCGATGGACAAATATTTCTCAGACGAAAAATGATTGAGGACATTTATTCTTCCAGGACATATGTATGGATTAGAAGAATGGTTCTTGTGTCACTCTATGGAGTGAGTGACTTATCCAACATCATGTTTGATTACTCAGATGGAGTATGGTTTCAAGAGATGATGCAGTTGATGATATTGATAGTGATGATGGTGCTCATGATCTAATCTTGAGATAGTCTGTATGACTATGATGATACCACTGATTCAATGGTATGTTTGTGCTCAAGACCATTGTCTTCAATACCTCCCTAGGTAGGAGGGAGTGTTGATATTATGGTAGCTGCGAGAGGTATTTACCTCCGCATGTAAACCTGACAAGAATAGAATATTCCGGGAAGCAAGAAGAAACCCTAATGAGTTGGTTAATAACCTTAGAAGACACGTCGACTCAAGAGGATAATTTGTATTAGATTATTAGCCTCCAAGAGAAGAAGTCGGCCAGAAGAAATAATATATACTGAGTAAATAGGTACCCAGAATGAGAAGTTGGCCCAAACAATTAGCCAGAATTAGTATAAATACAGGAGGCTAGTCTTCATTATGGCAGGCATTCTCAGAACTGCAGAGCTCACTTGTGCACACTACAGTTAGCCAGTTTGTGAGCAAGTTTGGAGGAAAGCTATCGTTGCAGCTGTTGTAGCTAGCAGATTACATTTTGGCTTGGACTATCTCTTGGTTATGGTTTGGACTATCTGATCAGTGCTTGTTTGGTGCGCTATCCTTGGAGAAAGGTGCACTCCCCTTTGTTTGGCTATCTAGCCTAGGGTTTTCTTCCGGAGTGATTCTCTATCAAGGTTAAGGTGCTCAGAGGGTGGCTTCGACCTATGGTTGGGTGACAATATAGATATTGTCTATGGTAAAACGATCACATCCATCATATTCTAACATTATAAGCATTTAACCTGCACTTACACCACAAAACAATTTTTGGACTTGTCCTATGACCACTTAAACTACAGTTTTCCTAGGCTCCAAAAAGGCAACCTTTACCCTTCTTAAAACACAAATTTTCTTTTCACCCCTTCAACTTCAACACTATTACAACAAAAACAAAAAAGAGACCTAGTGAAACTCAACGTTCATCTACATTTTAATCATGTATTAGTATAAAGATCTTTCTTGAATTGTAATTTGGGTCCCTCCTTTGAACTCTTGCTCAGACAAGGTTCCTTCCTACATCAACACAACTTCCCCATATCACTAATCAAATTTTGATTTGAATTCTCTCTATATATGAGAAAATGAAATATCATCAAACTTGCTTTTCACCTCTAAGACTTTATTCATAATTCGGGTTAACATTATATTTTCAATTCTGCATTTATTGCTACCCCAATCCATCAATAGCTTGAAGTTTCCAAATAATTGTAATTGTTTTAAATCTTTTTCCATCGACACTTTCGTAAGTATCCACAATGCATAAAATTCAGCTCGATTATTTGTCCCTTGCCCAACAACATATATCAAAATCAAAAGAAAATCTTCCTTGCTCCACACATCCTGGGATCACCTTGGCATGCCCCATCGAATAAGATTTGTGCCATTTTATAATCAATAATGAGTTCCTTTAATATTCTATGACGAGTTTCCTTCAAGGTTTCCAACTATCTTTAAAGCTAGCTTGAATTTAAGTGCAACTTGTGTAGGGGTTAAATTAAAACCTTGAAATATCATGTTGTTTCTTGAGAGCCAAATTCCCCATATAACAAAACAAGGTGAAGCTTTATAAGCTCTTTCTGATTTCTTTGTTAACGAATAATAAATGCTGACAAATTAAAAGTTTAACATCATTACCTATATGATTGCAAGTGAGTGAGCAACAAATTACAACTACAAAGATTGAATTAGGCATATAATTGGTGACATGCAACGTAAGGCTAATGGAAGCTAATGTACAAGTGGACGAGGTACCCACATTTTGGGAGCAGATTTGAATCTTTTCCAATGTATAGAAGGTCATGAATGTCATATTCTAGAGAGATCACTAAATTGCTCAAAATTAGGGGCACATTAAGATGCTCAACCAACAAGCTAATCCCAACAATGTTGCAATAGTGAGATCATGGCCAAACCAAGAGTAGGAGAGAGAAAAATAATGAGATCATGGCCAAACCAAGAGTAGGAGAGAGAAAAGGCCTCTGACATGAGAGGTGCGATGGTTGGGGCTTAGATTTTTCAAGAGTTGTGATGTTTTGCTAACCCTTCAATGAGAAAAGGAGAGAGAAAAGGCCTCTAACATGTATATATAAATGCAAGATGTCATTTATAGAAGTGAACATTTTTAAGGAATATACTCTTTCATACATTTGATACCTAAATAATTGACCTTTATCTCAATAAAATTATACTAATTATTAAATGACAATGACAATTACAATTTTGCTGCATATGTTAAAGTACAAATATAACACAAAGAATATATATATATATATATAATTGAAAGTTTTTTATTACTAATTGTGAGTAATAAGTTAAGAGAAAGTTTCATGTTGTCAATTTATTTTAATTTTACTAATTGTGGGTAGTGAGTTAGGGAAAGTTTCATGTTTTCATATGTTGGTACTGACGGTTTATATTTGTTTGCCTTGCCTAGTAAGTTAAGTAGTGGTTTATGGTTTTTTTTGCTATTTTTAAATTTTTGCCTTTGGTTTCATAAAAAAGGAAAATTAAAACTTAATCACAATTGTTTTTAAACATCTTACTTCAAAAATATTTAGAGGGGTATAATGGGGCCAAGATAATTGGTCAAGCAAAAGTGGTGATATTCCCCACTAAAGTTCAATTTCTTGGACACATGTTATCCCCTCTTGGGCTGCCATTTTTTGCCTTTGGTTTCATAAAAAAGGAAAATTAAAACTTAATCACAATTGTTTTTAAACATCTTACTTCAAAAATATTTAGAGGGGTATAATGGGGCCAAGATAATTGGTCAAGCAAAAGTGGTGATATTCCCCACTAAAGTTCAATTTCTTGGACACATGTTATCCCCTCTTGGGCTGCCATGGTTGCACAAATAAAGTAGATGTTATCAATAGAGTTCCTAACCCTAGCACCCAATGGATTTTTACTTTGGTGTTGATTGGGTGGCAATAAGAGTCAAATAAAATGCCTTAAAAAAAATTGAGAGGGATTTGTCACATTTCTTCTCAACAGTTTCCATCGTTCTACTCTTCTTAAAAGTGTGTGGTAGCTACAAATGAATAGAACTTTTCTAGACATGCTCTTCTTTAACTTTTTTACTATCATAGAACAATTTGTTAATGTTATTTTTTTGAACTTTTCAATGGGAATCCAAAAAATATATCAAAGATGGAGTGGAGAAAACTCTTAATTTTTTATGTATTTATTTGTTTTATTATCTTCTTCTATCACAATCTTCTAATAGTTAATTATCTCAATGATTTGGTTAAAAAATGAAAATATGAATAATAGGAGAAGCAAATCTAAAATCTAAAATGAGAAATACTACCTTATTATTCTTTTGTTTTCCTTCAAAAAAATATGATGTTTTAAATAAATGAAAAGAGAGGCTTTACCAGAAACATCACAATGCTTAACTATTCTTATGTTGCTTTTCATCAATCTTAGTTTTTATATCCTCTAGTTTATTTGTTTTTGGGGATTCGAATGGATGTTTTATTCTCTCTATCTTAATGTTATGTAAAATCTAATTTAATAGCTATAACCATTCTTTGTCCACCATATTTATGGTGCAGTGTCATTTCTCTTTCCATGGTATAATGTTTTCAAAACATTCAAATATTTACTTTGTAACGAATACTATTCTTTTCATATATTTACATTTCTGCCATCTCACATTTGCTTTTACTTACTGAACATAATAAAAATAACACTATATATGTTTGACAATGATCCAGATTATTTTCTGCACGAAATGAGAGTGGAGATATAATAAATAAATGCATAGAGATATCGCGGATATCCAATAATATAACATAAATATATCAGAGATGAAACCATAAACAAAGAGATACAATAATACACGATTTCTATTAATGAAATAAATGTACAAAGACTGTAAAAATACAGAGTGAAAGACTCGCTAGAATGGTGGCGGCTTATCTTTGAGAAGAGATGCGATGGCTGCGCTCATTCGCAAGAAGATGATTACAATGAGGCTCTGAATGCTTTTTTACAATAAACAAGAATGCCAAAAACCCTAGACATCCAAAAACCTAACCCTAGGAGATGAAGCGACAAAAGTCATGCGGGCCCCGTTTGGGTAAGTTAGGACATCAACTTCTTAGGGTCGTAACTTTTGCATACGATCTCTGTTTTAGGCGTATAATAGCCCATTGGAAAGGTATTGCCGAGGAGATTCATTTTAGTCACAATATTGAAGGAACTTACATAGTTCAAACCTATTTTCCCAAAAAAAAACATCATTTAGGGCCTCAAAACGGCTCCGGAAGTGAAAACTGCTAAAAATAAGTAAATTACCAAAATTGCCAGAAAACTATTTTAAGCCAGTTAGAAAAGGTGGGTGGCCAATGATATCCACCTGGACCAGACAATAATAAAACCCATTTAAAAAAATCCAAAATCAAATGTAATTAGCATTAACATTAGAAAATGAAAACGATTATACAACAAAATAAAAATAACATGGTATTTTGGTGTTGAAGTAAATAGGGAGTAGAACCTTTGCTAGCCAATTGGGAAGAGGTTGTTTCAAATGAGAGTTTGAACAAATTTATCAAGTGCATCAAGGGACAACAAACAACACCATGGAAATGGTCTCTTGAGAAACAAACCATTCCAGGACATCCATGAGCTCCATTGCCTCGACACTTATCTAGAGATGACATGGACTACCTACACCCCCAACCATGATGGGGCACATGCACATTTGGAAATAGGGGAGCAAAATGTTTGAGGGACATGTGACACTAATAGAATATACCATTACACATTGATCTATCAACATGGGATGGATGGATGAATTTAGTGACAATGTCAAGACAACGACGACTTTAGAGGTGACAAACACACTTGAATAGGTAGGTCGATCCTTTTGTCATAATGAGTTGGAGGGGACTGGATTTTGTAGAATTTTTTTTTGGTAGTTAGAAAAGGGATATGCCAACCTATCATGATGATTAAGCATCTCTATTTGCAATCATATCGACTTTCTACCTCAACCCTCATAGACAACTTGCACACATGATGCAGGAACATCGCTCCACCTCATCTACGCGTCATCAAGCTAGCACATCAACACACTAGGAGGAACGAGTTTCGAGGGAAGAGAGGCGCCAACCCTCTCATTTTGAACCCAAATTAAAATTTTTAATGCAATTTAATGAAATTAAATGTTGTAAGGCTCAGGGAAAGTCGAGCCCATGTGTTTGAACATGCCAAGCGTGAAGTCGCCTTTAATGGATGAAAGGTAGATAGATCTAGATCCAATTTGGACTAGATGGCCATTGAATGTAATTGATTATAAATTAATGCGAGTAGGTAGCTGGAGGGAAGGCTCAAGGAGCCCCTCTTTTGTAAAATATCTTTGTATCAAATTTCATTAGTAAGTTAGAGTGGAAGAGAATGAAGACAGGAGAGAGGAGAAAGTGATGAGGACTCTGTTGCAGTCCAGCCTTTGTAAAAATTGTACAAAAACATTCATATTAATACAAAGAGAATTTTCCTGCCCACGAGGTTTCTGTGTGTTGTTATGTTTACTTCCTGAATGTCTTTGAATGTTTTCTATGTTTATTTCTATATGTTTATGAATGTTGTTAACATGTTATATTCCCTTTGCAAGAATTAGATAGATTTCCCCATCTGTCAGTTTTCTGAGTGTTCTGGGATCTTAGGCTTGTGCAAGGAGTGCACACCAGGGTAATTGAAATACTCTGTGAAGCCAATGCAAGGAGTGCGTTTCAAACTTTGTCTCGAGTTCAAGGAAGAGCGTGCCAGGTGGACACACCATAACAAGTCATAAAACTCATTAGGAGTAGTGCTAGGAGTGCACATCAAGGTTGTTGAACACTCTGAAGAAGACACACTAGAGTTACTGAATACTCTGAGGAAGCTCTACAAGGAGTGCATTGAGAAAGCGCAAGGAGTGTGAGAAGACTCAACTTGAGTTTTGTAAGGAGGCTGCCAGGTGGGCACGACAGAGTTGCTAAATACTTTGAGAGCGAGCGCAAGGAGTTCACCTACACTTAGTAAAGTGTAAAATCTTAGCTGAAGAAGGTAAATCTCAGGGGCATCAGTGCAAGTCTGCACAAAGAGAATAAGGAGTGAACAAGTGAAGGTTCCTAATTTAAGACTCCAAGGAGAGTTAGTGCAAGTCTGCACAGAGACCCTGCAAGGTGTGTAGAGGTTAAGAACCTTCAAGGTTCATATTGTTGAGGAAGCGCAAGGATTACGCCATAGGTCAAGTGGTTTCAAGTCTACAAGGTCAGGAGGACGAGCGTGATTTCCAAGAGGGCACAAGAATTCATTTGAAAGAGCCGAGGGTCGAGACCCTTAGAAATATGAGCAAGTTCAATGCTTAGGAGGAATAGTGCAAGTGTGCGCAAGGCCTATGTAAGGAGTGTAGAAGGAAAAAATAGTCTAAGTCCCAGACTGTGGAAGAAGTGCAAGGTGTGCCACTATTTTCAAGTTCCAAGCTCGAGAGGAGTAGAATTTACTAAGAATGCAAGCAAAGGCAGAATAGAGAGCCTTGTAGGAGAAGGATCAAAGGAAAAGCCTTTGAAAAGTTTAAAAATCCTTCATTAGAAGGAAAGCACGACCACATACATAGGAGAAAGATACATGACTCGTTGGATCAGTTGTGGGAGAAGATATGGACCATTGGATTGAAGTCCAGAAGAAAGGAGGAGTGTGCCACAAAGGAGAATAGATCTCATGCGTTAGATCTGGGTGCGAGCTACAACAACCATTGGATCCAGGTAAGGTTCACGAAGTTTAATCCTTGGAGTCCTTCGGACTCCGTGAGTCTGAAAGTTTTTCATACTCAAGTGTAGAGGAGACAAGTCTCCCGAATTCCTGAAGTCTGAAGTGAATCAGGAACGTTCATATGTAAGGACGCGTGTCAATGGATCATTGAGTTTGGAGGACTGGCTATCCGGGATATCAAGAGTGTGGAAGTGCTTAATGCACCCGAAGCTTCGAATTGCGGAGTAAATCCTATCTGTTGATCAGGAGGAGACACGTGTCAGCAGATCGAGGATGGTTTGGAATCTCGACAGTTCGAGAGAAACATGGTGCATATGATCCAGGTGGATATTGGTGGCCACCCACCTTTTTCGACTGGCTCAAAACAGTTTTCTAGCAAATTTGGCAATTTACTATTTTTAGCAGTTTTTAACTTCTGGGGCCATTTTGAGGGCCCAAATGAAGGTTTTTTGATATTGAGGTTCTCAATGATATTCAAAGGTATTATTTAGCCCCCAAAATTAATCTCCTCGATGATACATTTCCAACGAGCTATCATACGCCTAAAACAGAGATCGTACGTAAAAGTTATGACCCCGGGAAGTTGATATACTAACTTACCCAAACAGGGCCCACATGACTTTTGGCGCTTCATCTCCTAGGGTTAGGTTTTTGGATGTCTAGGGTTTTTGGCATTCCTGTTTATTGTAAAAAGGCCTTTAGAGACTTATTTTAATCATCTTCTTGCGAATGCGAGTAGCCGTCACATCTCTTCTCAGAGATAAGCTGCCACCATTCTAGCGAGTCTTTCACTCTGTATTTTTATAGTTTCCGTACATTTCTTTCATTAATAGAAATAATGTATTACTATATATCTGTGTTTATGGTTACATCTTTGATGCATTTCTATTATATTATTGAATATCTCTGATATCTCTGTGCATTTATTTATTATATCTCCAATTTCATTTCATGCCAAAAATAATCCGGATCAGTGGTATCAGAGTAGGTTGTTCTTGATCGTTTTTTTTTTTTCAGTGCATTTCCCCGATGAGGTCCGAGTATAGCAAGTTGGGTCTCGAGCTTGTCTCTCTTGAGGAAAATCTCTCTCCCACACCCAAGAAACCCTCAATGGCGGAAGAAAAGAAAAATGACGGAGTAGACGATCCTATTAGCCTGTTGCTTGAGCAAGCTCTCACACGATAGAGGGACGAAATGATGGAGAGTTTTTCCCACATACTTCAATGCCTCCCGATAGCTAGATAGATGCAGAAGCCCTAGACAAATGGTTAAATCTTCTAGAAGGTTATTTCTCTGTTCACAAATTTTTCGACAAAGAAAAGATCACCTTCACACTCCTTAAATCTCTCCCCCATGTCAAACATTGGTGGGAAACTTATTAGGAGCAGAGTTCCATAGAGGAGTCTGAAATATATGGGGACGATCCCACTTGGGATTGTTTTGTGGATGCGGTAAAGGAACAATATTACCCTGTTGGAAACTATGAGGACCAGTACATGAGATGGACCACACTGCGGCAAGAGAGGGGCCAAGCAGTTCCAGAGTTCACCAATACCTTCCATACCTTGCACACCAAGTTGGGTATCAAAGACTCCGAGCGACATTTGGTTCTGAAATACTGTGGGGCTCTACACAGATACATCCAGACTAAAATGGATTTTCTAGACATCTCATCACTCGGTGCTGCTTATCGATATGATGTTAAAATCGAGCATAAATTTAAACACCAGAACAAACGGGATTTCGAATCTATAAATACACAACAACCAAAGTATGACAAAGACAACCCTAACAAACAGTTTCCCGAAAAATAGTCCAAGACACAGGAAAAGAAGAGTCACGGGAAAATAAAGGACACTGGAAAATGGTGGAATTTCCACAAAATCCCCTGGCACAACACCGATGAATGTCGCTCAAAACAATCATTGGTGGTCGAGATCAAAGACAAGGAGTCAAACCCTGATTTAGAATCCAATTATGAAAATACTGGTAAAGGACAGATCATTGACGCAGACCCCACTACTATTGTCGCAACCGCAACAATTCAACCAGAAGAACCAACAGATCCCAAAGAGGGGGAGCACCTTTTTCATTCACAGATGTGGGTGAAGGGGACCCCACTGCATTTTATTGTTGATAGCGGAAGCCAAAAGAATCTCATCTCATCAGAGGTCGTCAAACAATTTGGATTGTCGATAACACCACACCCGCAACCATACAACATCGGGTGGCTTTGCCAAGGACGAGATCTCTGTGTCAGCCAACAATTTCAATTTTCATACGACAACCAACCCTTCAAGGACAAGGTATTATGTGATGTTGCCCCACTAGATGTCTGTGATGTTCTCTTGGGCCAACCATATATGTGGAAGCGCCATGTTGTTTATGAGTCTCGACCCTGTAGTGTCATTGTTACTTTGGTGGGTCATCTCTACAGAATACTAGAGGTAGTTCCGACTACTGTTCCACCTAAAAAGTTCCGCAAGGTAGTATCTCATACTGCAAAATTCAGCGTCTTCACAGTCTGTTCAAAATGAGAACAGAAGGACACTGCAAACCACTACAACCTCGCCCCAAGCACCTTCTATCCAACAGAAGCAGGTCGACAAGGTTGCAGCAAAGCGAAAAGATTCCTTCTGCACACCATCCTCTCATGTAGCCCGATTTGTTGAATAGCCTCAACCTCAACAAGTTCGTGCCAAACTTCCACAAACTGAGTAGCGCGACGTCTCCATAAAGGCAAGCAACACACCAAGATGCAGATTCAAAAAACGCTTTTCCCTCTCCCCCGGGAACTCAATGCAATGGAGACCATTGCTTCCTAAGGAGGGAGGATTGATCTAGGTGGATATCGGTGGCCATCCACCTTTTTCGACTGGCTCAAAATAGTTTTCTAGCAAATTTGGCAATTTACTATTTTTAGCAGTTTTTAACTTTCAGGGTCATTTTGAGGGCCCAAATGAAGGTTTTTTGAGATCGAGGTTCTCAATGCTAGTTGAAGGAATATTTATCCCCCAAAATGAATTTCCTTGACGATACCTTTCCAACGAGATATCATACGCCTAAAACAGAGATCGTATGCAAAAGTTACGACCCCAGGAAGTTGATGTACTAACTTACCCAAATGGGGCCCACATGACTTTTGGCGCTTCATCTCCTAGGGTTAGGTTTTTGGATGTCTAGGGTTTTTGGCATTCCTGTTTATTGTAAAAATGCCTTCAGAGCCTCATTGTAATCATCTTTTTGCGAATGCGAGTAGCCGCCACATCTCTTCTCAGAGATAAGCTGCCACCATTCTAGCGAGTCTTTCACTCTGTATTTTTACAGTCTCTGTACATTTATTTCATTAATAGAAATCATGTATTACTGTATATCTGTGTTTATGGTTGCATCTTGATGCATTTTTGTTATATTATTGAATATCTGTGATATCTCCTATCTCATTTTGTGCCGAAAATAATCCGGATCAACAGAGCTGTGAGGACTCCCAAAGGTTGGAGTCCATCCTAGCCGTTTGTTTGAAAATGACACATGGCGCCAGATCTGGAGGTTCGTAGAACTAAAACTCTGGAGGAATTGGTTCGAGTTGCTTTAAGAATTCCCAAATGGCTGGGGGCTAGAGTAGATCTCGATTGTTGATTACAGTGGACATGTGGCATGAGATTTGAGAGTTCGGTACTCCGGAGGAAGCAATGTGTAGAGTTGTGGGGACTTTCAGAGGCCCAAAGGCCGGAGTCCCGTAGTTGATCTTGTCCATCCATTTTCAAGGGACACGTGGAGGGCAGATCTTGCCTCCACCAGTTTGGCGCCCTAGAGGACAGATTGTGATAGCATACCGGAACTCCTGAAGCCCTAGAGATGTCCCAAGCCGTTGATTTGGGATAGCACCAGAATCGTCTGATCTAATTCAGAGGTCCATGAGTTCGTGTGTCTGAGAGGAAGTGTAGTTTGGGTAGTGAGAAGCTTCGAAGCCCAGAGTGCGGAGTAAATAGGGACCGTCGATCTGGAGGTGGACGACGACCGTCCGATCTATTGGTTCAGAATTTGGCACTTCACGTGTGTTGTGTAGTAGAGCGGGGGAAAGCTCCGAAGCCCAAATTCCTAGAGTCACTACGAGTCATAGATATTGATAGAGATTGGGGACCGTTGATCCCATAGGTGTTTGAAGGTTCGATGCATTCGACGTTCGATGATTTTGGAAAGTAGTGAAGGCAGATCTTATAGAGCCCAAAGTGCCCGGAGCTCCGCAGTAACGCCTGGTCATGACCCTCAATTATATGAGATTCTATCCCGAAGAGAAATTGGCTAGGGCCCAAAATCTTGAAATCTTCTTGCATGTTGACTTTTAGCCCACGGTTTGGCCTGGGGGCATGTAGAAGGCTTTGTTTGGGTAGTTGGCGCCCTAAAATAGAAGTTTCTCGCTAGAAGGAAGTAGTGGACCTATGAATAAGAATTTTGAGTGTTCAATAGGGGCCAGAGAGCCACTTCGACTCCTTGTTTTTGAATGATCCTAGACCAGGAGGTCACGCAGGCCCTAGGTGAGGGTGGGGTCTGCATCAAGTGGTATCAAAGCATATTTTTTTTTTGCAGACAACAAGCAAAGGAGGATGAGACATAACACTGATGCTCCGTGAAGATTGTTTGCAAGCGTGCAACAATTAGTAGACAACTAGGAGGGTGCAAGAGAAAGCCAATGGTGCTCTTGGTTGCAGAGAAAGAGAAACAGACAACCAGGTGGGTTGAAGGAAAATAACCCGTTGCATTCTTAAGGCAGAAGGATAATGTGGGTAATGAAGGATAGAAATGAGGTCGAAGAGAAGACCACACGTAGGTGAGAAAATAACATATGGACAATGAGCTCAAGAAGATCCGAGAGGAGCTCGACAGGCTGATGCTGAAGATGTAGCAAGAAGTGAGAGGAAGTTGGAGGTACGAAAGGCCATTTAGGAAGGAGGTAAAGTGGCCTATCCAGTGGTTGGGTATGAATGCTCCGATGAATATGAGTCCATTCCGGACTCGATATTCTCTATCAGCAATGTAGTCCTCAGATAGATCTTTCTAACGATGTATCATGTGCGTTAAACATAGATAGTATGCCAAAGTTACGACCCCGAGAAATTGATGTACCAATTTACCCCAACGGGGCCCATATTCCGGCATTTCATCTCCTACGGTTAGGTTTTTGGATGTTTAGGGTTTTCTATTGTTTCTCAGTAATATATAGGCCATCGAGCCTCATTGTAAGAGGCAGTTCAGAGGCTAGTAGCCGCCACATCTCTTCTCAGAGATAAGCTACCAGTGCCCTAGCTAGTTTATTTCCATTCTGCCTATAAGCATTTTTCAGTCATTTGTTATTAATGAAATGAAGTCTTATTTCCGATGCATCTCTGCGTTTATATATTTCATTGTGTTCCTACATAAATCCGGATCAGTGGTATCAGAGCGGTCTTCTCGTTCTCGATCTTTCTTTGCATGTCCCCAACGAGGTCGGGGTATAAAGAGTTGGGGCTAGACCTGGTTGAACCTTTGCAAGATCAGTTTCAAAAACCCCGTCGACCGCCCACGGGGGAAGAAAATAAAGATGAGGGAGTAGGAGATCCTATCAAAATTTTGCTTGAGGAGGCCCTTGAGAAACAAATGAACGCGATGATGGACAACTTTGCTCAGATTCTTCAATGGATTCCCACTAGCGGCGCATCGACATCCAACAACCACTCTGGAGGTGCCACTCCTTTTAAGGTACAAGTAAACTTTGACATTCCCATATTTGAGGGTCAAATAGATGCAAATGCCATAGATAGATGGTTGAATCTGTTAGAAGGATATTTCTCGGTTCATGAATTTTTCAACCGAGAAAGGATTATTTTCGCACTCCTCAAAGTCGCCCCCCATGTCAAGGACTGGTGGGAAACCTACTTGGAGCAACAGGGAGAGGGGGAACCCTCTCTGTTCTTGGCCACACCCACTTGGAATTCTTTTCGAGATGCCATCAAGGAACAATATTATCCCGTGGGGAGCTATGAGGACAAATACATACAATGGACTACGCTGCGGCAGCAAAGGGACCAAGATGTGCATGAGATGACGAATCTGTTTCATACCCTACGCACAAAGTTGGGTGTCAAAGATTTAGAGAAACATTTGGTGTTAAAGTACCGCAGTTGTCTACACAGATACATTCAAGAGGAAATGGAGTTCCTCGACATCTCCTCGCTTGGTGTGGCGTATCGATATTCTTCCAAGATTGAGCAGAAGTTCAAACAAAAAAAGCGAGACTTTGGGTCTACGAATCAGAAGCAAGGGAAAGGTACCATCAAACCACAAAACAAAGGACCAAGACAAGGCGGAGCGACCTAGGATAACCCGCCAAAGCCACAAGCAAAGAACAACACCACGAAGCCAAAAAAGGACATGGGGATGTGGTGTGAGTTCCATAAGAGCTCCACTCACTACACAAGTGAGTGTCGGGCCAAGCAGTCACTGGTAGCCGAGTTGAAGGCTTCTGAATTGGATGCATGCGCTGACTTTGAATCAGAACCTGGTAAGGGGAATGACAGGGGGAAGCAGATTATTGATGAGGATCCCAACGCCACCGTTGCCACCACGAAGATCCAGAAGGAGGAACCAAAAGATCCAGAGGAGGCAGAGCGTCTCTTCCATTCTAAGATGTGGGTAAAGGGTTCCCCATTGCAGTTCATTATCGACAGTGGGAGCCAGAAGAACCTCATCTCGGTAGAGGTCATGAAGCGGCTAGGCTTGCCGACCACATCACACCCACAACCATACACCATTGAGTGGTTGCACCAAGGACGGGACCTCCGCGTCAGCCAACATTGTCGCCTTCCCTACATCATCAAGCCCTTCACGGATGAGGTATTATGTGACATTGCTCCTCTTGATGTTTCTGATTTATTATTAGGCCAACCATACTTGTGGAAGCGACATGCTGTGTATGAGTCCAGCCTCATGTTGTTATTATCACCTTGGGAAATAAGTTGTACAGGATACCAGAGATAGCACCGCCTACCACCATCTCTTTGGTTACTGCAAAACAATGCAGTAATCTCATTTCCAAAACCAGGAAATTTGTTTTCCTGATGATTCGCCCTCAGGGAAAGAGGAAGACTGTGGCCATGACCTCCAGACAGGGCCCCGCTGCATGAAAACAACAGATGGATAAGGTCATGGAGGAGTATGGGGACATATTCACCTCCCCCACAGGGGTGCCTCTACACTTACAAGTCAAGCACCTCATCGATCTGACCCCAGGTGCGTCACTGCCCAATGGACCCATCTATTGGCACTCTGTTTTGGAGAATGATGAAATCAAGAGGCAGATTCAGGAGATGTTGCAGAAAGGTCACATCTGACCAAGTTCATCACTCCTGGGAGCCCAATCATGTTGGTGCAGAAGAAGGATGGGACTTGGAGACTTTGCATTGATTATCAGGCACTAAACAAGATCACTGTTCAAAATAGGTTCCTGATACCATGGATTGATGACCTTCTGGACCAACTCAAGGGGGTGAAATATTTAAGCAAGATCGACTTGAAGTTGGGGTATCACCAGGTACCAATGGAACCCTCTGATGTGTGGAAGACTGCCTTCAAATCCAAGGAGGGCCTTTTCGAATGGTTGGTCATGCCATTCGGTTTGACGAATGCCCCTGCAACCTTCATGAGGCTAATGGACGACATCCTATGACCATTCACCAACTCATTTGTAGTGGTGTACTTGGATGACATTCTGATATTCATCCAGACTTGGGAAGAACACCTCCACCACATCCGACAGGTCCTCCAAACACTGCGACAACACAATTTGTGTGCCAATTTGGAGAAATGCACTTTTGGCATGACCCAGGTTCAGTATCTGGGATACATTATTGATGAGCGAGGGGTGCATGTGGATCCAACAAAGATCCAAGTCATTCAGGATTGGCCAGCCCCAACNATACATTATTGATGAGCGAGGGGTGCATGTGGATCCAGCAAAGATCCAAGTCATTCAGGATTGGCCAGCCCCAACCACCCTAACAGAGCTCCGCAACTTTTTAGGTCTTGCCAATTTCTACCGTAGGTTTGTGTAGGGATTCTCTCATATCACTTGGCCCTTGAGTCAAGTCACCAAGGGAGGAGCTAAAGCAAAATTCTTTTGGTCTGAATCTCAACAAAATGCATTCGGGGAGTTGAAGCATTGCCTCTACTCTGCACCAATGCTCACATTACTAGACTTGCAACAACCATTTGAGATCGAGACATATGCCTCTGACTATGCCATTGGGGCATAGTCAACATGGGCATCTAGTGGCATATCACAGTGAGACACTTTCCGACATCATTCAGAAGTATCCCACTTATGACAAAGAAATGTATTCCATTGTGCAGGCTCGTCGACAATGGAAGCATGACATTTTGGGAAAGGAAACGGTCATCCACACAGACCACCGACCCCTACAGTTCATACAGACACAAGGGAAGTTGCAGAACGATCGCCATCAGAAGTGGTCCACATACCTACAATAGTTTCATTTGAACATTAAGTACAAGAAAGGCAACACCAATAATGTTGCAGACTACCTCAGTCAACCACCCATCGTGGAGCTAACCACTGTGCTCAACTCTTGTGGGCACGATACTTCCGATTGGCCGCTTCTCTACACAAGTGATCCAGAATTTGGCCACACATACAATACACTCTTGGAGGGTAAGCAAGTTCCCAATTTTCACCTCGAGTATGCCCTGCTTTGTCACCTGGGACACCTTTGTGTTCCTTCAAGCGAGCGTGCCAAGATGATTTGGGAGGCACACTACAGTCGGGTCGCTGGGCATTTCAGGGTTGAGAAAACCATGGCAGTACTGCAAAATTATTTCTATTGGCCGAACCTTTGATAGGATGTTGGGAAGTACATCAAGTCCTGCATTGATTGCACCATTGCCAAACCAAACATCAATAAGAAATGCCTCTATACTCCACTTCCTACCCCCAGTCAACCTTGGGAATCCATATCCATGGATTACATGTCGGGCCTTCCTTCTACTAAGCATGGCAATGACTGTGTTTTTGTGGTTGTTGACCAATTCTCGAAGATGTCCATTATGATGGTCTGCAAGAAGAATATCACAACAGAAGCCACTGCTAAACTCTTCTTTGAACAAGTGTGGGTACACTTTGGGATCCCACAGTCTATCATCTCAGATCGGGACAATAGATTCCTCAGTACATTTTGGTCCAGCCTCTAGTCGATGCTGGACACCAAGCTCACCAAGTCCACATCTTTCCATCCGCAAACTGATGGCCAGACATAGGTCATCAACCGGATGATTGTACACATTTTGCGCATGTACAAATCAAAGCATCCACACACATGGGATGAGAGCCTCCCCTATGTATTACACAGCTACAATCGGGCTCTCCATAGCTCAACCAACCACAACCCCTTTCAAGTGGGCTTGGGATTCCAGCCACTATGTCCCATTGATGTAGCCATGCCATTTGCAGCTACTCAGGCAGATTCAGCCCATGTCCAGTCTGAGGCTAACAAGGCAAACAACTTCATTGAGCGCATTCGGCACATCCGCCAACAAGTTCATGACATATTGGACAGAGCCAATGCTAAGTACAAGCAACGACATGATCAACAACGGGTGCCACACAACTTCCAGGTGGGCGAAAAAGTGTGGCTACATTTGCAAAAGGGGCGCCTCGCTAGACCCTATTGCAAGATTCGCCCGCTCCGATATGGGCCATACACCATCACCAAGGCTGTAGGGGACAATGCCTTTGAGCTTGGTATTCCACCATTCCTTGGTCTGCACCTAGTATTCAATGTGGACCGCCTTCGGCCCTACTTTCCACCTCTACTAGACACATCCGACATGGCAGAACAACTCACACCAACATAGTTAAACCCAAATTGCATGGAACAAGCCACAACTGATCGAATTATGGACACACAGATCAAGAACACCCGCCGAAAGAGGATCTAGCTATATCGAGTTGTCAAAGCAGGCCAACTCCTTCACCAGGGCAAGTGGCTCACCAGGGACCAAGTTCAACAGAAGTTTCCTCATCTCATGGAGGAACTCAATGCAATGGGGACCATTGCTTCCTAAGGGGGGAGGACTGATCCAGGTGGATATTGGTGGCCACCTGCCTATTCCACTTAGATCCACACCATTGTTTCTTTCAATTTTTCAGTTTCCTTAATTGTAGCACAATTTACTATTTTTAGCAGTTCTTCGGGTCCTGAACTTCCGGAGCTGTTTTGAGGCTCTAAATGACATTTTTTGGGCATGAATGCTCCGATGAATATGAGTCCATTCCGGACTCGATATTTGCTGTCAGCAATGTAGTCCTCGGATATATATTTCTAACGATGTATCATGTGTGTCAAACAAAGATAGTATGCCAAAGTTACAACCCCGGGAAATTGATGTACCAATTTACCCCAACGGGGCCCATATTCTGGCGTTTCATCTCCTAGGGTTAGGTTTTTGGATGTTTAGGGTTTTCCATTGTTTCTCAGTAATATATAGGCCGTTGAGCCTCATTGTGAGAGGCATTTCAGAGGCCAATAGCCTCCACGTCTCTTCTCAGAGATAATCTACCAACGCCCTAGCTAGTTTATTTCCATTCTGTCTGTAATCATTTTTCAGTCATTTGTTATTAATGAAATGAAGTCTTATTTCCACTGCATCTCTGCGTTTATGTGTATTTATGTATTTCATTGTTTTCCTACATAAATCCGGATCAAAAGATCAAGAAAAAACATCATAGATTGCGAGGAGGGCAATGAGAAGAGATTGGGTGAAGATATCGCAGACTTCCAGGAGGGCAGGACATAAATTTTATCTTTCTAGGTGGGAAATGAAGAGGAGATGAGACCGTCTGAGAGTCTTATGAGTTCAGAGAAGAGTTCATATCAACAAGGAACATTGACAAAGTAAGAAGATCATAAATTCATTCTGATGATTGGGGGAATCATTATATTCCTTCCAAGTAGCCTAGCAGGGATTAGTGCGAATGTTGCACATGAGGAGGTGATGCAACAGGCATCTGAGAAAGAGGCCACGGGGCCAAATATTTTTAAAATTAACAATTTGTATATTGTAGGTGCAAAAGAGGGACACCAACTAAGACTGTCACGTAGGAGAAGACTGCGCATAAATTGACATCTGCCCAAGAAATGAGAGAAGAGGAAGAGGAGCGTTCAGGTGAAATTCTCACTCCATGGGAGAAGGAGATAAGGATGCTAGAGGATTGGTTAAGAAATTGAGGGACAAAAAAATACTTCCAGGAGGATGCGGTCGTGAAGAATGAGGAAATATTCCAGCCCGAGGAGCAATTGGATGAAGCTGGATTTGTACCAACATAAGAAGAGGCAAAGGAACTGGCAAAATTTAATCTGTCAAAAGAGATAAATGAGCAACAAATCGGTAATAAGGCTGCATAACTTAAACCTATAGTGGAGTGGCAAGCTAATCCCACAGAAGATGAAAATTTCATGGGAGATCGGGAAGATCTGCCCATTGATCTATGTGAAGAAGAGGAGTTGTAGCCGAGAAACCTACATAAGAAGAGCCATCCAGTGGGCCAGCAGGATGAGGAAATTGAACGAATTAAGAAGCTGATGTTGAATTCAACATAGGAAATAGTCAACAACAGGAGAAGGATGAAAAGAGGAGAACCTACAGTAGCAGTAGGACAGCAACAACAACAACAACATGGTAGAGGAGCAGATGGACAACTCCAAAATGAGTTTTGGGATCCTGGAGGATATAAACAACAACAATAGAGGATCCATGGGCAAGAGCTCATGAGTTTTGTCAGCGCGAGAGTATGATGGAGGAACATCGCTCCACCTCATCTACACATCATCAAGCCAACGCATCAATGCACTAGGAGAAACGAGTTCTGAGGGAAGAAGTGCAAACCCTGTCCTTTTGAACCCAAATTAATTTTTTTAATGAAATTAAATGAAATTAAATGTTGTAAGGCTCAGGGAAAGTCGATCCCGTGTGTTTGAACATGCAAGTGTGAAGTCGCCTTTAATGGATGACAAGTAGATAGATCTAGATCCGATTCGGACTAGATGGCAATTGCATGTAATTGATTGTAAATTAATGGGAGTAGGTAGCTGGAGGGAAGGCTCGAGGAGCCCCTCTTTTGTAAAAGATCTTTGTATCAAATTTCATTAGTAAGTTAGAGTGGAAGAGATTGAGGAGAGGAGAGAGGAGAAAGTGCTGAGGACTCTGTTGCAGTCCATCCTTTGTAAAAATTGTACAAAAGCATTCATATTAATACAAAGAGCTATTTTCCTGCCCATGAGGTTTCTATGTGTTGTTATGTTTACTTCCTGAATGTCTCTGAATTTTTTCTGTGTTTATGAATGCTGTGAGCGTGTTATATTCCCTTTGCGGGAATTAAATAGATTTCCCCATCTGTCAGTTTTCTGAGTGTCCTGGGCTCTTAGGCTTGTGCAAGGAGTGCACACCAGGGTAATTGAAATAATATGTGAATCCAATGCAAGGAGTGCATTTTGAACTCTGTCTCAAGTTCAAGGAAGAACATTCCAAGTGGGCACACCAGAACATGTCATAAAACTTAGAAGGAGTAGTGCTAGGAGTGCACATGAGGGTTGCTAAACACTATGAATAATGCACACCAGAGTTACAGAATACTCTGAGGAAGATTTGCAGGAAGTGTATTGAGAAAGCACAAGGAGTGCGCGAAGACTCAACTTGAGTTCTGTAAGGATGCTTCCAGGAGGGCATGATTGAGTTGTTGAATACTCTAATAGTGAGCGCAAGGAGTGTGCCTACATTTAGTAAAGTGTAAAAGCTCAGCTGAAGAAGGTAAAGATCAGGGGAAGTAGTGCAAGTCTACACAGAGAGCGTAAGTAGGGTGCAAGTGAAGGTTCCTAAGTTAAGACTCAGAGGAAAGTTAGTGCAAGTCTGCATAGAGACCCTGCAAGGTGTGCAGAGGTTAAGAATCTTCAAGGTTCATATTTTTGAGGAAGCGCAAGGAGTGCACCAGAGGTCAAGTGGTTTCAAGTCTACAAGCTCAGGAGGACGAAAGTGAGTGCCTGGAAAGCACAAGAAGTCATTTGAAAGTGCAGAGGGCCGAGACCCTTATAAATATGAGCAAGTTCAAGGCTCGGGAGGAATAGCGCAAGTGTGCACAAGGCTTATGCAAGGAGTGCAGAAGGAAAAAACAATCTAAGTCCCATACTGTGGAAGAAGTGCAAGGTGTGCCAGAGGTGAACTTATTTTCAAGTTCCAAGATCGGGAGGAGAAATGTTTACTAAGAACGCAAGCAAAGGCCGAACATATAGCCTTGCAGGAGAAGGATCAAAGGCCAAGCCTTTGAAAAGTTTAAAAATCCTTCATCAGAAGGAAAGCGCGGCCACAGACAGAAGATAAAGCTATTGGAGCCGTTGGATCAATTGTGGGAGAAGATATGGACCATTGTATTGAATTCCAGATGGAATAAGAAGCACGCCATGAAGGAGAACATATCTCATCCATTAGATCTAGGCGTGAGCTACAACAACCGTCAGATCCAGGTAAGGTGCACAAAGTTTAATCCTTGGAGTGTTTCAGACTCCGCGAGTCCATAAGTTTTTCATACTCAAGTGCAGAGGAGACAAGTCTCCTGAAGTCCTGAAGTCCAAAGTGAATCAGGACCATCCATTTGTAAGGACATGTTTCAACAGATCGTTGAGTTCAGAGGACTGGATTTCTGGGAGATCAGGAGTGTGGAAGTGCTTAATCCACTTGAAGCTTCGAATTGCAGAGTAAATCCTACCTGTTGATCGAGATGAGACATGTG